>DWDT01000515.1:0-20432 GCA_018245595.1 Microceris scylla
CAGAGGAGTGTAGTACACCCCCACCTTTCACCACTTACGTTTAAGTCCCACGATGGAATAGGTGGTGAGCCTATTGCCATACACTTATATTTAATGAATCGTATAATATTTGCTCGTTTCTAATAAATTACACAAATCCAATTACTAGTGGACATTTTGTGTTAATTATTTATATTGTAGAACTAAAAGAAGAGCGAAAGAGCGTAACTCTCCTCAATACCAGAAACCCTTCCATCGCTGTCCAACTTAGTGTTTTAATAACCTATAAAATCGGTCTACCTCCACATTTTGGAGTGGATAGGACCACGTGACAGCTCAAGTACTACTGGTTTGGAGCAACAGCTGTGACGGTACAAGTTCAGACAGGTAACCTTTTACTATTCCCCTACAATATGCGAACAAATCAAGGCCGAGGAGTTAGCGGAACTTATCTACATACATCAGCAATGGTGAGGACATGATATTGAAACGTTTATCATGTTAACGAAACATATTTACATTCTCACCTGTCATTCACACGAATGTATGCAACTTGAATACATGTATCGAAATCGTATCGGTTCAAATTCAACGTGGATACACGATGTTTGCCCAAATTTTGTGAACGCAGCTGTCCGAGCATAGTAATAACCGTTGAACTAATTCGTAGAAATAAACACGCCGAGAGGTTTGTGGGTATTCGACGTAACAGTAAAATAAATTGGCGTGTTGGTGGAGAAAACGAACTGCACACGATTTGACGTCGACTTTTTGTATGCACTCGGTCCTAGTTAATGACTATTTCATATAAATATTGCTGGCAAAACCAGTTATGCAATTTCACCATATTAAATACAATACGATTTAAATAGACAATTAAAAAAATACAGTAAGCGCACGCGTCCTAATATTGTCATCGAAAATGCTTATAGAAACAGAACGGACAGTTACCAAGCGGCGAGCAATAAATCAGAATTTTAGGTAATGAATTCGTCAACGCACCTTCAAGTGTACGTATGTGTCATTAAGAATTCCGTGACGCGCGCATCACGCCGTGAGAGCACTGTTAAATGAGCGCGCGGCGGACGAGCTGATGTATCAAAAACAGGTTTGCATGTCTGGATCGATGTTTGCGGTCGCGATATCAAGGATTTCTACAGCCGAGCAGACCACAGGGCCACTATCCAGAGCATCTCGGCAAACATCACTGCCGCTGAACATCGCCCTCGAACACACTAACGTGAAATCAGATCTCGCTTTAACAATAATAACACAAATAGGGGAAACACAATAGCTACGGTGACGCGCAGTTTTCGAAATAGCCGGGATAAAGTTGCCGAATGTCACCCACTGCGCTGAGCGAGCGTGTGATGGATTCTCCATTCCATTCACCGGTCACGTATTCGTACGTACTTTGGGAGCGTATCATAAACGAGGGAACGATTCGCGATTTTCAAAGAGCCGCTTAATACGAGCTCGACGCACGGTTATCCACGCTTATCCGTTCAATGGACGGCGGGCGTATAATTGATATTCACTTTACACTGACGAGGTCGGCTTATAAAGCAGGTGAATAATGTCTTTCTCGGAGACAAAAATGCAAATACCATGCGTTTTATTTAATACGCGCGGTGCTATAGCCCGATGGTGCACGCAACTAAATTATTGCATCCATAACGCGACATCCATTTAAATATGAATAAGCTATTTTAGTACGACATAAATCGTCTCGCTCGTTGAAATACGTAGAATGGTTTTCGTGAAAGTTTTTCTTTTTTTCTCCTTCTTTACAATAGCGTTTTATTTATATCTATTGTGTGTAACTTGAAACTTATTTGACTACGAATTTAGTATTTAGAGCTGGGAGAGAAAGTAGAGTCACGAATGTTCAGAGAGGACGCATTGATTTTATTAAACGACACTAAAATTTGTGACTCGACGCAATTTACAGTGATATTGCTTAGATTAAACCAATTGCCAGAATAACGACACAAGTCATTGGCTGGTGGGGCTCGCGCTGCGCTGGGAACATTATTGTTTAATGTGTCTGTATCTAATAGGATTCTATTAGACATGGCTGTTAATGATCGCACATAACTGCAGCCGCTTGATGTGATTACTTAGAAGAGAAGCGCTTTTACTGGCCATTAATTAGCTTTTACTTTAAAACAACTCGGATTGAACCACGGTACCCAATAAATCGGCAATGTAAGTGAATGAAATGAATGTGAATGAAATGAAGAAATTGTTATAGCACCGTCTGACCGTAAATAGACGGTCTCTAGAAAATCTTCTGGAACTCAGTAATATATTAAGCATCTATGTATGTAATATTCGAGGTATACCTTTAACGATCTCAATTTAACTCTAATAACGTTATTATAAGTTAAAGCTAACTGTACTAACTGAAAATAAACAACCTTTTCTCAAGAATCCTGTTCAAAATTAGCTGCCTGATATTAGCTATTCTTTCCGTAAAAAAATAAAGGTTATTACGTAACAGGTGAATAAAGTACGTACCAGTACTTGGAGATTCCTATTGCTCAATAAGATATATTCTTCGAGTGAAGCGGTACTGAAATACCCAATGTGACACTCATGTCACCGGGCGGCAACGGCGCGCGCGCACGTAACCGACGAATTAAATGCAAATCATCAGCACGTTACGCGTATATAATTGATCGTTATTAAACGTCTTGTCGAATTAAACCGACTCCACGGAATATTAAGGTAAGCCTATATAAGGTTTCATGAGCGTATCGCGCAGAAGGCGTAGTACTTAACCAACGTACGTGGTACGTGGTATACAATAAAAACTCAATAAAAATTGAATCTCATTACAGAAGCAATTATTATAGAACAAACACGTCAATCAAGTGATGGTGCGCGGGCGCGGGCACACGCGCTGCAGCGCCAACAAAAGAAAATCTCCCAGTTTTTCTTATTGTTAGTTAGACCATTGTCCGACAGATAGAATGGGATCAACACAAAAAGACGTCCACACGAATATATCCGAGAGCTTGTGGTTATGGGAGGCACCTACATACCTCCTCGTACTACAACTGTACATTGCTGTAACTTATACGTTATTAGTTTCGATAATAACAACACACGAGTTTTTATTTTGCGTTTCATAAACGCGGTGAATGTCCAATGTATTGTACTCACTACAATGTTATGAACTGTTTGGAAAGAAATATTTGGGATAAACGTTTTTATTTATTTGCCCGCCTGGCGCAAAGCGTCAATAGTGTCGACTGAACAGTGCATAGCTAGTATGCTAGTGTAGCTAGTGCATAGCTAGTATGCTAGTATTTGTAGACTCAATAGTGCACAGCTAGCATTAAAACTAGAGTAGTTATCAAGCAGCATTAATTATAAAATCACACCTAAATCGATTAAAAAACTCATTTTAAAACAAATAACTCTACAGCAAAATAAGTGCTCACTTAACTCGGTGCAATGCAAAACAGTCCAGTAATAGTAATAGACATTACAGAGAAACAATTTTTAACTTTCAATTTGAAAATGGCTAGGTAGATTGAAACTATAGAATTTTACGGCGATATTTTACGACGATGTTGCAAATGTCTTGGCTATCGGCCTACATCAAGGTAAAACAACACGGGCACTATAACTTTCCAACTGCACGTTTTAATAGATTACCGATTTTGATATTGGATTACAAGTGCGAGCTTTCGGTGAGTGGGGAGCGTTGGACGATGTTTTGTAACCGTCTATTTACGGATGTGATTATACTGCGCTTTGATAAAGGCAATGTGCTTGCACTAAAACGGCCGGGAAATTGTGATCAAAGTTAGGGAGATGAAAATACTTCAGCACATCCATGCACTTTAAAGTTCAATACAGTTACGAGTTAGGAGAACTCGTCACCGCGCACGTGTTCACGCCGCTAATCAAACTGTGTACAGCGTCCTCGGAGATTCCCACACTACTCAAAATATGAATACATTGCAATAGTCATGCCTTATAGTACAATGATGAAATTGGAATCATTGAAAATCTAGGAAAGAAACGATTATCGCCTGCCGCGACACGTCACAAATTATATTTCGAATTTCCTATACTGTACCAAAATGTTCGTTTCATAGATGCGCCTGGTAGATGTATAATATAATACCTACATACGTTTTGTATGTGTTAAAGTCACCATCAACCGTTTTATTGTTCTGCCGTTGGACATGGTTCCTCTCTTAGGTATGTAAAGTTAATTTCTACAATTAGAACTACCAATATTTTAGTTATCCAACTTTTGATATTTTCCATGTTTTGAACAAAATATCGTAACCAAAGAACCTTGCTAAGAACCTCACACAAGTTGTATTAAACTGCACAAATCATTTTGTAAAACAATTTCTCGAGCATAATGAATTTTCTGCAGTTCACTTAATAGCTTTTACGATTTTTATAATTAACGCTAAATCATTTACGGATGTCGTAATACGAAGAATTAATATTATTATACGTAACCGATGTTTGGCCGACTTCTTCTAACTTTTATTTTGGATATTATCAATCATTCAAATGTTAAACGAAATATTTCAATCTACAAATCCAATATACGATCATTTAAGCGTTGTTATATAACTGCTTTACGAGGGCAAGTTAATTAAAATATTATAAGGAAAACGTTTGTATGTTTCGTGTTGTTGTATAAACGTAAAACCTAATTATGAAGACGATAAATAAACAACACATAAAAGTGTAAGAAACAATGTATCTCTCGAGCGAAGCAATATTCGAAAGTGCAATATCAAACGGGAAACATCCATTTTTATGAACCCTATAAAATCCCGACGGCACATCGACAGAAGCGTAGTATAATGAAATACATATATGGGTTAAGAAAATTAAAAAACCCATTACCGATCATGTTACAGCTGATCGTAAAGGGAGCATGCATTCCGCAATGCACAATTAGAATTCTTAATACTGTTCCGTTTGGATATCCAAAGCGAGAAAGGAAATTCAAAAATAAAAGCATTCACATAATTGCACGTGGTAGGTTATTACATGGATTTCAGCGTCATTAAAATAAAGCTGCTGTCACATTTATTAAAAAAAAACAATATATATCATTTTTATGATGATAAAGATCAACACGAAGACCATTATTATGAAAGACTTGGAAAAACAGTAATATAATACGGACCGCTAACAATCGCCATTAAATTCGTCCCATTTAATGACGTAACGTGGTGGTGATTGGAATAACTGAAGCCAAGCTGAATGTGAACGCAATTCTGCAAAATCTCGGTAATGCAGCTGAGATATCATCTGTAGCTCAACGGCCGGCTATTGATATAAATGGTTCGCTAACGAGCAGCACTTTCAATTTGTAGATATACGAGTACGTTTAAGGCTACGAAATGTTCGAATCGAATATAATTACAAAATGAATAATGGAAGAGAAATAGTTACAGATACAAAATTAGCAGAGCAATTGCAAAGTTCTAAAGGTGTTACGCGCGAGATTCTTTATGCTTGTTTGCATATCGATCGCGAATACTAGACATTTATTATCTGAGAGCAGGTCTGATCAAGTTTGATCGAAATTTCTCTGATGAGGTTGAATTAGCGCGCTTTAATGGACGGAATAACAACAATGGAAACCGACAGCCGAATATGCCTTCTGATGGATGGTACAAATCCTAGAAAACTGCTATTAGTCTGCGTGTGACGTATCATAACCGTTCATGGTGAGATCGTGGATGCCCTCTTTAAGATCGACTTATTACTCAGTGTAGGTACACCGAGTAGTAAGTCGATCTTCGTGGAGCGTGGAGCGTCCATTGAAACGTGGAGCAGTAGTAATCCAAATAGGTATTTGGATTACTGCTGTTCCACGTTTACACTTTCATTTTGTTCCAACTTTTCTTTAATAGGTCTTTTTTAATCTGCTTAACAAATCAACATTTACAACAGTGACTGTGATGATGGGTAATATATCTGTCCAATTGAATCTATGCCGGTTCATTCGCATACATTATCCATAAATTATTTTGTGTGAACCTTACAGAAGACCTTCTGGCGATTTCTCTTTAGGAATGTATTATAAGACTTAAGAGTATTAGGTCAAATATGAATTATAATTTTAACGTCTGGAAATTATTTAGTTAGGGACAATCATAAGAATGTCTGTTATTTGCTCCAGTACGAATGCTTTTAAGTGTAACCATGCTACCGCTCGGAGATTGAGATCAAGGTTACAATTAAGGTGTTTGGAATGTAATAAAATATCAATCTTGACGATAACAGAGAATATAGCACGAACTTTCTAGAACGTGACTTATAAATCTTGGAAAACGCTCCTGCGGCCGTGGGTAACCGCGATACAATTCGCCAATAGGCTGGAGGCGAGTCGGTGGCCGGCAGTCAACTTAATGTGTTTAGCATAAATTAATTTATTGTTTAGCGGCCAATGGCAACCACCAGACAAACTTCATCGAGCTAAGCAGCGACAGCCCGATGTGTCAAGGGATTAATATATCATAATAATAATATACTAGCTTCTTAAAATCTATTGCTTTGAGTAGCAGATGTTCTTTCTTAATAACACTCCATAAAGGTAACGAAGTTGGGATTAAAAGGAAGCCGGGCTTTTTTACCAACAATTACTAACACCTATTAACAACTACAATAACTTATTAACAACTGAAGGCATAGCAACGAAATAGAAATTCAGAGATAAAAAATCAACATACCATGAAAAAATAAAATTAACTCACTCTACTTAGGAAAGGATTCAAAATTGAGTAAATATCACAAGAAATGTGATAATAATACCAAAATACCATCTCGAATTTATTTGATCAAGAACGCATGTAACGGAACGAACGTATGCAAAGGTATCGTGAACTGCAAGGACAGATGCGAGTCGAACCCTGAACGTAAAAAGCAACTGACCACCCGTATACTCCCTGCGGGTGCGTCGCCGCGCAAAACCCACAAAACCTGTATGCGGCTGCCGGCAGCAGACACGCTTCGTGGTAATCGAAAATTGTAATTGGCTAATTGCGATAAGACCAGAGCCGTGCGACAACTGCCGCGCCACCGCCCGATGCGTTTTATTTGATTAAAGTAGCCCAACTCTACCGCATTCACAAGTGATGCGATCACAACACTGCATAATTACGTTAAAATGATTGAGCACTTATATCGGGACTTCGAACGTCATATTTCCGTTTCTCAACAAAGAAACAAATTGAAAGGACTCGTTACTTGCAAATTAAAAAATAAAATCACCAGTCATCATAATGTCAATAGTTCAATAGTAAGAATGGCGCTCATTATTGTTACATAAATTAATCAAAAGATAAAATCTATACATAAAATTATACGGGAACAATTTACACTCGTATGTGGAACCGTGTAGTTGCTATGTGCTAGGCTAGTGATGAAAAGAATAGTTTTTAGCAATTTTGTTTGATTATTTTACGGTCACCACACAAAGACAAGTTAACCGATGGATGAAATTGGATATGATAAATAACTTGTCTTCGACGTGAATATATTGGACGCTATTACACACACTTTATGGCGGAAAAATTTCTTATTTCCAGCCAACAATCTTAATTATTGCTTTGTCATGTGGCTAGAAACATTTAATAATGTAATTAGACTGCATTGGAGACACTATATTCGAGTAGTCATCAAATTAGATATTTTATATAATAAGCTAATTACTTACATGATCTTATGAACTGCAAATTCAATTTTAGGTAATAAGTGCTATGTGCAAAGAAATTAAAATGATACCATATTATATATGACAACTATAAAAATACTAAATGACATAAAGCTATTAAGCTCTAACATGCAAGTAATTAGGTGACTTGTTAAGATCCTAAAGACAATAGACGCCGTAGACGTGACCGTAACCGACCCAGCCTGAGCCAGTAAAACATTAGCACCACGTTAACATCAATGAACGCTGAACCCAACCTTTTGTTTCAATTATGAACAATATAGAGCTGCAAATGAACATCTAACTTCACGCAATTACGTTCACTCGTATGTTGTTAGTTGAGCACGATTTTAGTTAGGGATCCGAGAAATACTGCTTAATGTGTTATTGGTGAGAGGGGGTATTCTCAGGCTATCATATCTATGGCGTTGCCCACGGGAACAAAATAGTCCAGTAGATTAGACGCATCGACTACATCATTCTAGATTACAACATGTCTAAGTTAATGGGTACATTTTAAATCTACCATTGTCAAACATCTTGATTTGGATAATAATTGCATTGCAAATGTACCTTTCACGATGCAGACCTACCCCCCAAGGGACAGTAGCGCTTATAAAAATAGGTGCGGATGTCACCTACGGATCTAAGAGTCAAGACACAACCTCAAGAATACGTATAATTGGACAAATTATGTGAGATTTACCACTGCACCAGGAATACGAAGAAATTATAAATGTACATATGTGAAGTCAATTAAAAGAGCCATTAAACATGCCATTTCTCGTAATTACTTTCCAAATAAATAAAACTTTCCCGCGCATGCCGCGAACCTACAGCGAACTTGATGAGGAGCTTTTCTAAATTTTATGTGTCACAATTTGATTTATTATAGAAACTGGGTACCTCATCAGCGGTAGGGCGATGTCGCGGATTGCCCAGCACGCAATTTATGAACATGGTACACCGCACGCGTGTATGCTTACAAATTGACTTGTCGATGGCAACTGCTCGAGTATCATCGTTGGCAACGTGCAATCGATAGGAGAAAGTCAATTTATGTAACTGAAAGTATCTACAGAACACTAATATTGATCGAGATGATCAATAGCAATTTGAATATTTATTATTATTAACGACATGACGCAAGCGAGCGACGAGTGTCAGAACGTCACTGTCGACGGCGCATGTGTCGAGATACGGACCGCCTCCTCGTGGAGACAGTTCGGGTATAAAGATTTCTTCTTCTCTTAATTAGCATCTAATCAAGAGTTTCATTTAGTGCAGTCCGTTAGACGATTTATGGGCTTTGAAGGGCGAACTTTCTCACGCGCTTCACATCCAAATTCAGCGTATCGAGATGTCTTGCTTTACGATGCCCTCTTAAATCAAAATTAAATAACTGGATAGATTTTTTTGGAAGATTTTATGCTCACGTGAAAATCAATTCACTAGAAGAATAACGATAAATCATCTTCAGGTATTACATATATTGAAGCGATTATATAGGTGACATGTACAACTTAAGCACTATAATGTTTTAAAAAGAAAACATCTATAGCGAAACCTAGCGGCAAGGGTCCATGAGTAGAAAGAAAGCACATCAAATGCGCGCGGGAAAACTTCTGAAAAGGTGATCGAGGAAGGCTTCAGCGCGGAGGCAGGCGGGGAGGTGCGCGTACGCACGGGGCGTGGTCGCGGCCGCGCCGGCCGCCAGAGCCGCTGTGGATGCTGCGGCGAACGCACCTATCGCGCGCCTACGACACTCGCGGGCCCGAATGTACGCTGGTCGTGCGCGTTTATGTCATAAACGAGTAATAGAATTTAATTGTGACATGAGTGAGTGTTTAGTGGCAGTGATCTAATAGCATCTCACGAAGAACCAACCTCTGCGCACCTCAGGATCAACCCTAGGTCGGTATCGCTTAAACTTATCTCCTTATCACGGTGTTGCATGTTTTGATTGCGCGCGCAATCATCGCCGTGCAAATATTTTACTTACTCTCGTTAGGTAATTAGCATACCCGCAATACGATCAGTGCCGCATAGTGACACGAACCCAAAACATTAAATATGTATATCAAGGCAAACACATTTCATAATTTGGTTTTCTCAACAACATAAAAAGTAAAATTTAGACCTGTGATTAATTATCAGCGGAAAGTATAAGGATAAGGATTTTAATAAATTGCTTTTCATTGATAAATGCTATGGTGAGACGGAACAACTCCTTTATTTCTAAATAATGAGACAGTAAAATGCGTGTGCAGTAATCGAACATTCGAAATATAAACTTAATAAAAAAAAATAACTAACGAACTTTAAATCTATAAATAACAATTTTAATGCTACATATTATATCACGAGTGAGTCGCACTTGACCGTGTTTTATTAATCTGTTTGCTCGTTCACCTGCTTCCGACGATGTTCATGCGAGTATGTTATTTGCGGTGAGAAGAAAAAAAAATACAATATATCAGCGCGTGAAACTATTACCACTTTAATAGTAAGCATTAAAAAGTCACAATGATTCTTAATATGTACTCGTCGTTGTACTCGAGGCGAATTTTTAAGGCGAATGCAAATCAGTTACATGTTGCACATTTATTCTTAGAAATACGATAACCACATCAGCGGAGACTGTCGTAAATTCCTCACTGACAAGTCTCATTTCCTTTACACAATACAGACATGCATAATTTATTGGCAACATTTTAATCATAAAATTATTGTCTAGGAATTATGTTCAGCATATTCGCATAATATTACAGTTTACGATTTACTAGACACATGAAACGATATAATTAAAACACCGAGTTAATAAAACTATTCAAAACATTAACCGTTCAACTATGAAAAACATTATTTTCTTATTTTTACAAACATTTATTCGACGCTTTACATCTTAAGATACTCTATAGACAATGGCGTACAAATATGATAATAATAATAATTCATAGATATTTTATAATAATAAGAGTAATTCTAGTAATCATGATATATGGACATTTTATCTTGATTTCAATGAATGTCAAATTAATACTCTAGTGCAGCCACGAGTTGCTACCGCACAGCAGTAAAGAAAAGCAGTGAAATGAGGTATGCGGTCTGTAATAAAGTCATTAGATGAAAAAGGGGACGCATGTGTCAAGCCTCTTATTTTAATGTTACTACACAAGACCGATACTAACGGTCGAGTTACGATGACCAAACGGTTATTTTTACACCGGTATTGTGTCATAATAAGGATAGATAGATACGAATATGACACATTCCATTTATAATAATAAAACAATTTTTACGCAGGTATTTTGCCTTATTAAGGATAAATAATATGACACATTTCGTTTATAATAATAAAATATTATCCGTTTATAATAATAAAACAATACACGTGTATTTTGTTATAATAAGGATAGATAAATACAAATAGAACACATTAAGTCACTAATAATAAAACAATTACGGCGAAGTAGGTAGGTGTTCACGCACAACTAACCACTGTACAATAAAATATATCTCAATCATGCCATATTATTTTAATGCCGGTTAGGTGGTATTAATTTCCGTTAAACATAGCTATTATGTATTATTATTAATAAAAAACTGAGACTGGTTTTGTATCGTTAACCTTCAACATCATACCTTGGTTTAGGATGCCGTAGTTGAATTTTATAGGTAATAATTATTATCTTACCCTTCAATATTAATATTTACACATCCGTATCGGGCATATTTATACATTGGAATTGTCCATTGATAATATTACAATCAGATGAGAACTCAATTGAATAGACGAGCTTTAGGTTTTCAATCGATAATCTCATGGTGATGTTCTGAAACTGTAAGTGAATTTCATGAAGAGTATCGTGATTTTGATTAATTAATTTAGCGCGAACCAAGCCGCCGGTCGCCGCCTGATTGTTATAAATCACGGGCCCATTGCGGAGACCGTTCACCATTATCTTTGTGATTTCTGCGCGTCGTTTATTACATTGTTTTTTTCTTTTATAAACCGCTCTCTCAATATATGTTTGTGGTATGTTTTTTTCTTTATAGTTTTGATTCCGAAGGTCGTATCACAGACACTTTTACACATCTATATTCCGATTTATATATCACAACCATGTCAATTTACATATCCACGCTAGAGTTGCCCAACTAGTAAAGCATAGATTTTTAATTTTCTATGGTTGCACGGCATGTATTTTAAGGTTTACAAATCAGATACCTCTGCAATTGTTTATCTGTCCCACTACCGTACATTGGTATCTTCTGTAACTGTAGGGAGCCTGGTGCATACCACGCTTGACCATTGCGGGTAATGTAGATAAGATAATCTAGCTATATAACAAGCAATATAAGATAATATTTTGAAAATAATCCCATTATTTGGTTATAGCGCGTTAGCACTTTATAAATAAATACCTATCTACCTGTTACCGAGTATTTATTGCACAAGAGTTTCACGAGAGCGCAAATATCGGCTGGGTTGAGCAAAGTTGGTGGCGTGCTGCGGCATGTCATTTCAAGAGTATAGAACCCTACACGAGTGAAACCTTGTCCACGTAAACGTTTATTCCTAGAATTTATGTAAATCGATACTGGTAACAGAACTACTTAGATTTGCTCAGACCATTTCCAACTGTTGTGTGAGTGAAGTAAACAAATGAGAAGTATTGTACGAACCCCTATATAAGATCATCGTCAGTCTAGTCCCGTCCCAAACTAGACACAGGTCTCCCCAATAGCACGGCACTGCGCTGGGTCTTCAGCTCTTCGCATTCCGACATATATCTAGTACATATCCCGATCACTCCTTTAATGTATTAGTTGTATGGAGAATCCCAACCGCCCTCGTGCGAACCGTCCAAACATCGATTTTAATTAGCTATCGGCCATTGCCTCCGGCCGCTGAAAGCTACTCGATTACGCGGCCCTATCGTTGCTTAATGACGCGTGAGAAGTGATCGGGTGAAGGGCAACACTGTAGGTAAACACTCGTTAAACACAGCGCTGATGATTTCATATCGGTCAAGGAAATGTACGTAGAAAAGCCTTCAGACACTTAAAGCTCACAACGTACCTATTAAGCATCAATGTTGCATTGATGACACGCGTACGTATCGACGTTTAGGTACGTTACGTTTCGTCAACTATTTCACAGACTAGAGTAGCAAACAAACGTGCTAAGTTTTACAATGGTAACGGAGGTTACGGAATAACGTGAAGACAGAAGAGAGATGAATAATTCTACAAGTCGAACAATGCGACGTCTAATTTTACCGTGTATATTCCTCGGCCATTCGTACGAGTAGCGAAATAATCTTAATCGCAAATAAAGCAAAAGCCAGCGGCGGAGGTGCGCCCGCGAACACGGATCGCTTTAATCCAGTTGTTTGTGTGCACTCTCCTTATGAGGTTCCGCGCATTGAAAACCGCCCGAGTGTAACATTGAATGAAACCAATCGAAGTGTATACAAGGGAATAAATGGCGTACGTTCATGTCGTTAGCCAAGATAGAGTATTGTGAACTTTCTTCAATAAACAGTAGAGTGAACACAATAAGCTTACCTATGCACGTAGGCGATTGAAGCGTCGACGTCTCAGAGGACTCGCCTTGAGCACCGATTGGGCAAGCTGCTTCAATGATTGCGAATGTTACGGGACTAATTCATTACTAACACAGTGTCTTTTAATATGCCCACGTATCTATAAAGTCGTAAATATAGTTCGAAAATCAATTTAAACGGATTGCTGAAGAGTTACGGTGGCCACTGACGATAAGATATACAGCCATTGATTACGTAATATTAATAAAGAGACGACGTTATCAAGCGCTTTAAAGTTTAAAGCTATTATGGAAGTAATAAATAAATATCAAAACAATAAAAGAACCTTGAAAGTCAAATAAGAAAATATATAATATCATTCATATACCTATATATTATGTATCATATTTAATACGTGTTGAAAATTTTCATACTTCTTTACAAGAATATAATGCGTATGCATAAATGTGAGATTCAACAGTTAAAGCCTATACATAGAAGATAGGCAAAAAACTAAAATTAATTTATCTTACGTGTTACAAATGTATCAAAACAAATATAACATGAACTGTTTACACCTGTAATCAAACAAAAGCACAGAGTAGCGATCTACAGAAGTCTCTTTGACATACGAACCTCAATAACGTTTAAATTTGGACTTTTACGTAATAGTCTTATTACCACCATCGTGGAACCGCTGGTTCTGATAAAAGCGAACTGATATTTCGCTGTCTACGCTACAATGAACGAGACGAACACGTTGAGCCTACCGTAACTCGGGCGATGTTGCGGTAGGTGTCAGGTGCACGGGGGCGCTGTTAATAAAAGTGGAGTTATGCGTGTCGCAGTGAACAAACAGTCAGCCACCAACAAGCAGGAGTGGTGGCGGTGGCACAAGTGCGTTGTATTTACACCGCGCAAACACTCCCGACACATCTGCGTCTGCCCGGGAATCGAGACAGATAGTCCTCCGACACAAGAACAAATAACACTCGGCCGTAATAAAAATATCTCGACGGCGTGGATATCACGAAACCACTTCAACTCGTGTATTTGTATTAGACGTATACAAGTTATGTTTGGATAAACATTATAACATATTATTCTAATTGTAAATTTAATTTGTAGCTGATGATCGAGCTCAGTGGCAGTACAACGGCCCAATCAATTGAAAAGTTATTATAATTATTATGTCGTCACGCCAAGTCCCTTATGGATTACGCAGAGATTATTACTTAAAAAAAAAGTGCCAGTGGGGCCAATTATAAAAGTGATAAATTTGTAGTGACTATATAAGCTCATTTTATAAGTCAATTCTTAAAATGCACTTGATATGACTTTGATAATTATATGAGAGAATTCACCAAAAATGACGTTTAAATATTCTAGCGCGACGTTTAAATACTCTAATTAGATAAACCAATGAACTGAATGTAAAATTCATATGCTAAATACAAATATTATTCATAGACCAAGGATTTTCACCTTCTATGATCCTAACAATTTTTTTTCGCCTCTCCTACATTCAAATCGTGACACATGTTCGTCGATTGAAGTACATAACATTTGTTCTAGTCTTTTTTAGTGTCTCTCTATTGAAGGAATTTTTGAACTACCCTTACTTAACTAGTCCAAGTTAAAATTACTTTGCAATGTCTCGCGGTACTCGGTTCGTTAGGACGTCTTCGATTTAATCGAAGTATGATGTTAGAACATGTAACATTTGTGGTACTATTACGTAGCATTTCCCTAAATCTTAATAATATTTTGTTATTACAATACAAGCACTTTCGCTTCCTACGATCTTTCAGTATTGCACTTCTGTATTTCTAACCTCTTTGCACCGCGTGCACCTACCACGAGACCGGAGAAAGTGTTAACATTTGCTTACATTTCGTAACCCTTTGCCTTTGAAACAAGAACATCGATGCTATCTACGAATCGTATTGTTGTTCGTAAGTTAACCTTCCTGCAATAGAATGTTATCAGGTACCAGACAATTAATAACAGTACTAACATCTTGGGACATTTTCACACATAGCTATCTGATCTAAAGAAACACAGCCTGTGTTATGGTAGTTAGAGGTCTGATAGAGAATATAACTATATGCGTATACGAACCTCAATAGATACTCTTTTATTTTCCAACAAGTTTTGCTTAATTTAAAGATAACATGTAATTCATGATATCGCAAACCAATATCGGATCAAGGCATCTGTAATAAACATTCATTAAAAGACGTTAGCCGTCGGTTTAATGAGAGGTTGGCAATTTGTATGAGACAAGGATGAACATTAAATGCGCAATCGTGTTCAACAGTAAAAGATTTACACGAAAATGATTTATAACTCATTAATTTGAGAATGCTGTCGTAAATAATATAACCTTTCATTAACAAGACGTTAAAAGTTAACAACGCGCTCGTCTCCGCACCGTCCATACAAAGTTAACATTTGGTCAGTGACAATACATGTGCGATGAGATCACAACACCGAACATAATAGCATACAAATGTACAAGTAATATTAAAATATATCGTCAGTATTGAATACAGCGACTAAAGTTTCCTTACAAATTACGTGACGAAATTACGTGTATTAAAATGCGTCTAAAAGACGGCTGGTTGTGAGAAAACGCTCTATATCTTGTCTCCTATGTTAATTTAAACAGAATCACAATCATGCTAATATGGTAATTAAGATAATGTCACTGCAGAGCCGGTTTGCTAGCGTTCTAAGACGTAAAATTACTCGGTCCTGTAAGGCCGTGCTCGCTACGTGGTGCCCACGGCGGCGGCTCGCTTGAGAGCAACTTTTATATACGACTAAAACTAATTTTGTTGGGTAGGTACAAGTTGAAAAAGTCAAGGCTCGTCAACGTAAAACCACCATCGAAGCCAAACTTGCATAATGACGCGTTACATACCCACCAACATATTTATGTACAATAAAGCTTTTAGTCCTAATTCCCAAAGGAATGCATCACTCACGAAATGAGACCGAATGAAATATCCAACGCATTCCAAACGCGAAGCTTATTATATCCTGACGGTTGAATTCCATTTAAATTTTAGGGCACTTTTTTGTATTTATCTTTTATGGCATATTGTTTTAAGGTTGTGTTACCGAGCCGACATTAACATGCCCAGACAATGAACCTGACGAGTGTTGACCCCCTTGACACAGCTCACACGCAACTCTGGCTCTAATATACCTACCTACACTGCGTCTATGAATCAGCCACATAATATGTACATGACTATGATTTTTACATCAGTCACAAAACAAACAGTGACATTATACTCGGATCTCTTCGCCAATATGAAGTGGTACAATTGATGCACTAAAGAACATTCTAGAATCAATGATAATATCAATTAAAACACTTCGTTACAAGACGAGGCTCTGATAAATTGAATTAAGCAGTAGTATTTGTTAAAAGCTGTTACGTTTGATAAGCTGGGCGGAGATCGGCGGCGCGGCCATCGCTTGGCCGGTCGGGAAGTGGGAACACTTGGCCCCAGATTAGATTCACTACATGCATACCTACGCAGCCCCGATGTTGCACAATACAAGGTGCAAGCGACCCGTTGGGATACTATGCGGCATTTTCATGTTTGATAGTGTGATAAGCCGTGTTTTTTATTACTACGTTGACATAACACCTCATTGCATAGTATAAATACATCCAAACCAGTTATTAACGAGATGACAGCCGAGATAGTGTTTGTTCGATTGTAACATATTTAAAGCGAGCCGGCGTCTATTAAATGACAATTTATCATTTTTCAGTGAAACAATCATATTTAAACAGACTATTACTTTAACAATGCGAGTGATTATTAAGTATCAATTTGTGTTGGCCGGCGGCGCCTCACGCTACGGCGCACACACGCACTAGTGCCGAAGTGTGTTTGGGCGCCATTAAATGTTTGAACGGAACGACTCACCTCCGAGGCACAAGACAAAGTCTCGTTGAAGTAAATGGCAATAAATGAGATAAGTGGAGTATAGTGTAGTTGTTTACGGGCGTGTGTAGCGTAATGATTGAACAAGTGCCATCACGCGACCCAACCGAACGCGGAATGCATATTCACAAGTAAAACATTATTTAAATGACGGTCCCTTTAACAGTATATACGTAAGAAACATCGCGAAGCTAACAAGCCCTTTCTGTTAACTGTACATTATTACCACAATGGAACATATCCAACTAAAGTAATCTCAAATATGTATTTGAAATTTCCGAAATTTTGGGTGCGTTTTTGTCACGTAATGAAATACATATATACGCACCCAACAACACAAAATAATCAGTGCGGACGTAAAGTAAATTAAGTTAATTCGATGTGATCGTATAATAAAATAGCAATATATCACGAAGTTTAGCCAGTAGTTAACAGTCGAGCGGCGGTCAAGAGGCAGGCGGCCGGTCCGTGCCGCCGCGCCGTCTGCCAGCATAACCCACTTTCCAACGCACCTCGCCGTCGCACTGATCGCTATGATCAGCGACCAATTGAAAGCACTAAATCCAAAATAGCACAGCATCAACGAAATCTTTAAACTCATCGTTAGCCTAGAAATGATGACGGGCAATTTATTTAGAATGCAAAACCGAAATAGCCCATATTAATAGCCGACAGTAGGGGCGTAACCCGCCATACAAGTATCATATTCTGGTTCGTATACGACGATTTTTTTTACGAGAAATATTTTTCTTTAAATGTATGCAATTCCGATATACCTACGCGTTAAACGGATGCTGAGACAATAACAAATTAAACACGACAGTAAGTGGCATAAGAGAAATGTATAGCGAACTTAGATAAAGTACACGCCTACTCACGCAAAAGGTGATTCAACTATCGGATGCGAAGGAAAATGGGACGAACAGTGACACGACCTAACAGACTGATAATGGGATCTAGGAATATTGTTAGATACGTTCAAATATAAAGTGAATTTATACAATTATAATAATGTCTATACATACAATTCTTCTAGTGTTTGCAAGTTGGTCACTGAACTTCATCTAAATAGATGGACTGATTTTGACGACATTGTTTGTGTGTTTATATGAGTCTCTGTATATTTAGATTCACCTGATTTTATATCACCAGATTTTACTTCTTGATGAATTATCTTTTTAAAGATCTTTCTTATATCAATGCATTTGACTACAAAATTTCACCTGCCCCATCATCCTAAATATTTTGTAAAACGCAAATAAAAATGTCCGTGAATAATTAATTTTGATTTAAAAAAGAAAGATAACAAAAATTAAAAAAACGTTTGCTAAGCATGCAAAAACAGGCAAGTTAAAGTTTAGACAGAACAGTGACTACCAAGTCCACTAGTTATATTTATAAAATTACAAATTTCGACTGACAAACTTGCCGAGCGACTAGCTCAATAAAACACGCTTGGGCTCAATTCTATGACATTTAATCATTCTGATTTTACCGTGTTTTAAGCAAACAATAATTATTAATATAGTCGAATATTACTAATATTGCAACAGTTGTACAAGCAAATATTGAACACGACAAGTACACATGTTTGTGATTTTAATTAAAGAAACATGATTTGTTTAGTAAACAATCAAGGTCGTAGTAGGCGTGCATGCATGTCACTTTAACCATCCCTTTGAAGTGGGTTGGACTCGATGACACGATGTACCCGAAAGCGCTGTTCGATACGGTGCAGGAGGAATTAATAAGGGATACGTTCTCCTTTAAATAACTACGTGTCAAAAATGTATGGTTTAAAAGAGGCGCAAGACCGGGAGACTCGTTTGTACATACATACACATCCAGCTATGTTTAATATTGGTATTTATCTGAGGTGGTGAGTCATGAAATTACAACATAGCGCAAATTTATAATCAGCAACCCGACGACATTCCGCGAAGTCCGTGCAGTGTCTGCAGGTAGACCTCGCTGTGACATGGCGCCGCTCCCAACAAAACCATTACGACCAAAACGGAAACACTAAACGCAAATTCCACGAAAAACGACAAGTTACAAAACTGTACAGTTGTGCCAATATGTGTTAATATGCAAAATATTGTATATTTATAAAAACTGGGCAACTACAGCTTAGTCGTGCGCTTTTTTAAATTGATACAACCGTTGAAGTGGCCTACATACATATCTTGTCTATGGTATTTGATGTGTGGCCACATAAAAACTACCATTATGATGTTAGAACGAAACTAAAGAACTTTACAAGCGACGAAGTGATATAATCGGCTATTTATCTTTATTTAAAATCTACGACTTCCATAATCTGGACACACCCGTTGGGTTGGGCGGCCGGCGCGGATTATGAGTGTCTGTAGTACTATTTTGAGATGTTCAGAACAAAACGTATATGACCACGAATTTGTTACGAACGTAATATTACAAGGTTATTATATAATCGTTAATAGTTTGGTAACTATTAACGGGATGAAAATGTCTCGGAAAAGCTTTACATCAAATACAATAACTGGTAATTTATGATATAAATTAAAAAAAAAAAAATCGCCCCATGACATGAAAAATATTAATATTATACTGTGTTGGTAACATTACAAAAGATGCGTTCAGTGGTTACGGGTGGTCGTAACTGCTGCATACGCATGACGGTGTTGATCTTCGCTAAGTAGAATAAAAAAAACAAAAACGTATTTGGACATCTTCCGTTCATACGTTTTAATATAAGAACGGAAGCCGCATGACTCGGCAGCAAAAAAATCAGATTAATTTCCACTGTTGTATCCGAACGTTCAGGCTTACGAGTTGGATCGGTTTAGAATGTGAGAACTCAAAAATAGATGATAATGCGAGAGCAAAAAGACGCATCATGGATATAAACGTGATCTCACCAGGAAGCTCGTCCGCACAATAGGACAAGGGAAGGACAGCAAGGCCAATGACTTTCGTAGAAACAAACACATCTCCATTTAGAAATACTGAATATTCCCATTTTGTTGTGTTTTCTTTACTCATAACTCTTTAGGGCTAGTCCTTATTTATAGCTTATCGCTTCATGAATTCCTACTTTAAAATTCGAAGCTCAAAAATGAAATTATTACAGAGATAGTAGAGAAAACTAGTAATTAAAAAATGTTAATTTTTTTTTTTTTTCAACCCATTACAATTCCACTGCTGGAATACGGGTCTCCTCTCATATTGAGAGGGTTAAGGCCA
>DWDT01000516.1:0-20427 GCA_018245595.1 Microceris scylla
TAGTTACTATAGCATCCGATCATTCATATATATGTATATTTGGGCCATTTATTACTCTTCACTTATATTACCAGGAATAAATTAATCATTCGTTCTAACATTTGTTGATGACGGGATATAGCAAGCTTCGTAGCTTATTGTAACCTACGTTTAGTCCAGGACTTAATACAACGTAAATTTTTTTAACTACTTAATTTTTTTCATCATATGATAGGTTAGCATTAAGCCGCGATTCCGCCTGACGGAAACGGCAGATGCGTCCTAAGATAGAGCACACATGCCTAGTAGAGCCTGTTCACCTACGTTTTGAAGAGTCCTATGTTGTTTGTGTCTAGTAACACAGAAGCATTAAACATTGAATGAAAAGAATTCTATATTTTTTAAACCTTTATTTTAAACATATTTATTCGAATATAAATTGATATTTACAATAAAATTAAACATTATATAAGCAATTTCCCTTTATAGTAACTTCAAATGTCTAATGTAACTACAACAGTTTATAAGTCTCTCTATGAAGTCTACTTTGTAACAAAACACTTCAAATACATGATTATGAGTCATATAATGAATAGAGCTAAATAGTCAAATAACTATCTTAATACTATAATCTTACTTTTCAATACACCTTTAGGATAAATATAGCTAAACAACTGATTAATTTAAATGCTTCTAGTATGTATGAAACTTCAAAAATGCATTTATGGCTACTGTGTATATAGTGGGTACATAATTTAATGTTGATAGGGTATAATTTATATATGTATCTCTATAATAGAATAGTAACTAAACCTATATTTACTAAAGCAAAGCTTTTACCGTGTTGCATATTTAATAGTTGTTCTTGATTTTTTGAGAGATTCGTTGCTTGCTTAAAAATACACTTGACTAATAGGATCAGACTTTATAGTATTGCTATTGGGATTTACTTTACTATGTTTTAAAAGATGTGAACTTTTCCAAAAATATTTGTTTATTTTAGGTGCTGTGCGTAATTTATAGAAAAATTTGTAAGATTATTTTCTAAAACACTGCCGTGGTATATAAAGGAAGTATTTTCCTAATAGTCATAGAAATTGACATTAAATGTGATTGAAAGTATTAATAGAATAAAAAAAAACATATCTAAGTCTCTCGTTGATATGGACCGTTCTGGCTGTAAAACTGGGTTCTAGGCGGATTTAGTGATATTGTACTTTCAATGTTAAGTGATCCATTTCTTGTGGAAATATATTCCTCTGTAACAAAGCTCTGCGCACCTATCACAGCGTCCAATCAGATCGTTTAAAACAGCTTACAAATAAAAAAGTTCAATTTCATATACAATTCTAATTGTCTATGTTATTGCACAGAGAATTTAAAATTGAAAATGTAATTTTATTACCATAAATATTAACAAACTATAATTTAGATTTACACTACACAACCTTCTAATGACAAAAGGTTTACATTTCAATCTAATAATTTATCAAATTATTTGTAGGAATACTATTTATTTTGTATAGTAAATAGTGAATATGTATTCTGTGTGCCAACATGTCAAATTAATGTCATAAATGTGAAATACTTACTAATTAAAGGTGCGTTCCAGTAAGCGTCCACAACGATCACGCTCACGACCACAGCTTTCCCATTCCACTTGTTTGCGAGCGTTACGGTCGAAACGGTCTTACGGTTGCCATGTTTGTTGCTTTGAGTTTTGAAAATCCCGCCAATTTTCTGTACGATGGCGGCGACCCACCTTTTCGGATGGGTGGGTGGTCGTGGGCTTCGCGTGAGCGTAAGTTATGACGTCATGAGTGACGTTTTCGCCGCGACCACAACGACCGCGGTCGGTATGTGGAACGACTAAAGGAGCATTGTGATCGTTGTGGACGCTTAGAGGAACGCACCCTAAGCATTATCCTACATTGTACAGGCATTCTAGAACAATATGACAGGTTTCTAGCTAACAAATAGATTAAATAATTTTGTATGGAATATTTGATCAAACGATGTTATCATTTACTTATAGGCCTTCAGTGATATATATTAACATGTATAATATATGTAATGTATGTCTTGAAACAATAACTTTGCGTGTTTAGTGTAACCAAGTTTACATAATTTCCTTTAACTAATGTTTCAATGAAACAAAGCCAAATAAAACCGTGTACATGACAATATGATTTTATACAATGAACAATTTTAACATTACACGAGTATAACGTCATTAGTGACATTATTACTAAACTATAATGTTGACCTCGATCACATACTATGTTGATACTGCGGCTGCGACGATATGGTCACGGCCACGGCCTTAAACAATAATTATTGAACTATATCGCTTTTCCAATAGAACAATGGCATAAATAAACATTGAGAGACTGAAATTCCACATTATAAAAATATGGCTTTTGAAATTATGCAGTTATAAAAGGCTTTTGAAATTATGCAGTTATTCTCTTGAATTAGCGATATGACCATCTACATGTTTATATGAAGTTCCTTATTAACAAAATAACATAATATCTTTGGGACAATACTTATTTTAGATATCCACTAAATTTGAGCGTTACAAAAATGAAGAAGAAAGTAAGGATCAGGTACGAGATTCGAATCGATTATAAAGCAAGCAAAGGAAATGATGAAATAGTAATGTCAAAAGAGGTTTCAAAGAATGCATTAAGTACCTTACTCTTCTCTAAAAGTATGTTAATATGTTCAACATATTATGTTGTTATGAAATATCCCAAAATGTTATGACTATTTATTAATATTAATAAGTTTAATCTAAAAATAAAAATTGGACATACAGTTGTTAAAACATATATACAATTTCTATAATTAATGTATTGGTGCCAAATAAGGATAGAAAGTAAATTAAAATTAATTTAATGGCACATTTCATATGTAGCGATGTCTTCTTAATCATTCCTTTGTATTTGGCATTTATATCTGTTAACAATACAATAAATTAAATACTCATATACTAGTATTATTGAAAAAAATTATGTTTAATTTGCAAGTTAGGTGACAAATTTTTTAAGGATTATTCAACTTGTGTTCAATTTTGTAACAGATCTAATAATGCATTTTAAAAGAGAACACTTTTTAAAAACCATATTCGTCTTAACTGTAAAGAATTGTTCTTTATTTTTTACCACAGTTATTTGTGTACTACTGACATAAATATTGCATTCTCAATAACAATGAATGAACCAAATATAATCAGTATTTCAAATATATCAGTATTTCACAAATAACTTGATTACCGTAACTTGTAAGTTGACTGCTCTCTTACAGAATACATACATACATGATTCTGGTCAGTAAAATGGATGTAGAATTATTTTATATACCAAAATTCACATACACATGTCGACCTATCCGTAGAATAAAGTTACTTCTTCATAATCGTTAGTATATCATATATAACTTTGTTCTACGGACAGCTTGATGAATTGGTGATAGTACAAAAAACATGTATTTTGTTACTGTATTGTGCCAATCATCAAAGATCGTAGCGCAAATGGTTATGTGAAATATCTTACAGATATTCTTAACATTAGTATGTTCTATAGTTGAAATAACAAACCCATAAAAAAATAAATAATGTGTTTGATGAATCTGTTCGTGATATCCTTTTCTGACCGATCTATCAGTCGTCGTCGTTGAGTAGATCTGTGCAGGATTTCGCTTTGGTTGATCTGAAAAAGGTAAATTTACAATATTTCTTAATATCCCATCAATTCTTAATACTAACTATAACACAGGGGCTTTTGAAAATATAAAAAAATATTAGCTTTCAATGGACTGAGATATTAAATTTCTGTATGACTATACACATTCATTGGCGGTTTTTGAAAATGATCGCAGTTTTAGGAAGTTATTGAAGAAGTAAATGAACATGTCAGCCTTTTAACTTCTTCATACTGCTGCTTAATGGCAAATAATATTATGGATAAGACTCCACTATCGAATTTAAAAACAGGATTTGATCACGTATTTCTGAGAAGATTACAATAGATTTAATGGTAAAATGTGGTAATACTAACTGTGCATTTTTAACTCTTCTGCAGACTCTCAGCTCGATGGGTCCGCTGCGTACAGCCTTGAAAAGCGCCAAGGCTTCCACATGCGCCAGCTCATGACACGCTTGCCCATTCACCGCCAGTACCTCGTCACCTGGAATTTATTTTGAGAAATTTTATGATTAAATCATTATTTGTATTGTCCATTTTTATTAGCAAGCTCCTTTACAGGGTAGACGGATAGCACCGACTACCAAATAGCTCTATGGTTAGAGATTGGACATTCTTTTTCCACATTCATTGTTCTTTTCATCCACGAGTTTCTTTCACAATATACGCACGTAAAAATTGCAAAATATTACAGACGAGTTTCTTCATATTAATCTCACGTAGTTAAAACTGGAAATATGCACTTTGTTAAAACGTAAAGTAAATGTAAAGATGTAACACTATGTAACATATATAAGGTATTTTACATTAAACGTGACCCGATAATCAAATATAATCTTTGCTTAAACAATAATTAATTCTATATTCCCTTAAACAATACATGACATTATTTTTGGTGGTACATTTGTATTGTTTTTTTACTATTAATATTTATAAACGCGAGTAAATAAAAAAGTACTTTTACAAAACGAAATTATTAATTTAACGCACAGCACAGTATTTCATTTATTATGTCATTCCGCTAACCAACACATGTGACTTCCGATCCTTATCAAATTGTATCCCAAATAATAGCAGTTAAAACAAATTTAATTTAATGCCTATAAATTTACGTACCAGCTTTAAGTCTTCCATCGTCCACTGCCTGTCCTTGTGGCAGGATACTCTTTATAAAAATGCCAAGAGGACCTCGAGGAGAATCACGTCCACCCACGATGGTGAAGCCCAGAGGTTTCTTGCCTTGGCCCTTTTCAAACGTGATGGTATGGTATGTGTGTGTAGGCGCCCGCGGCCTCCGGGGAAGCGTACAGAAGTTCGCAGTCGGAGCTTGCAAATCACTTTCAGCGTCATGTTTTTCCGTTGCTCTTTCCACAACGCCGTCTGGGACGTCCACATCCACCACTTCGCTGGCGCAGCTGAGTGCGAGCCCATCCTTGTTCGCGCCACCGTAGCTCACGACCTGCCGCCGCAGCAACTTGTTATTCATACTGCTATAGGTCGCGTTCTGACCTTTCTGGAAATGTGAGTGCGCGTTGGCCGCGCCGTCAGCCGGCTCGTCCGCTGCCGATAGCGCGCCGCGATTACACGCAGTTTCGTCCTGTGCTTGCCGCCGGTCTACCCTGACGTCATATTTATCGACACGTTTTTCCTTGCCCAATATTATCGCGTTCTCGTAATCTACCGAGCTTTCTCTCATCAGAATTGGGTTTCGTTGCGGTGGTATCCGCTGTCTCACTTCCACCGATGTCCTCTCGCGTTGTCTACAAATAACTATATCTATTTCCGATGCCCCGGATCTCAAGGCTTCCTTGGCCTCTGCCATTGTAAGGTCACGCAAACGTCGACCATTGACATTCAACAATTCATCGCCAATTCGCAGTGTTCCTTCTCTGAAAAGTGAGGAAATAAGTTTTTTTAGACAATTGTTAATGATTATTAACATGAAATAACATTGGGCAAAAATAGGTTAAGGGTTACTATACTTACTTAGCTGCTAAGCCGCCAGGAACGACATGTGCTACTAAGTATCCCACGTGTCCTTCGTCGGAAAGTTTTGTTTTAGCGATGAAAATTCCTAATTCATCACTGGGGTTTCTTCTCATTATCCTTACAACCTTAAACTCAGATTGGGTCTTATCGGAACTGCTACCCTTCTGAGGCTTTCGGCAGGGTGGAATTGGAGGAATTCCAGCATCTCCTTGACTAGCATCTCTTTGACGCATTTTTTGTTTTTCGGTAAGTTGGAGGTACTGTGGTTCAGCATAATCAATATTCTTTGGAATTCGCCTTAGTATTTCTTTCCGATCTAAAGACAAAGCCCTTTGGTTGTGTCGTGGTCGTGGCTTGGGGCAATCGGCTCTTTCTCTGCTTCTCCTACCAGACATCCTACCTTTTACATACGTTTGATCTCCAGATACGCTTCTACCGTGACATGGATTTTGAGAATTTGTCTGTGAAGCGGAGCTTTCACATCGTGAAGATATTCTATCACCGTCAAATAAAGATGAAGCAGCAGATTCATTGACCAGAATACCTGAATCTGCATCCTCACAGTCCTGTATTAAAATATTTTCGTCATCACATGACACTTGATACACGTCATCGTGGAATACTGAATGACTTTTTTGAAATTCATCTAATCCTGGTAGAGCTCCATAAGAAAAACTTCTTAATTTTGCTTTGACTCCTCCTCTTTTCTTTCGACTTTTACTGACTGTAGGTTTTGGAATACCATCATGACCATCTTCGTCGTCGCCTGTTTGTCTGTACAGCTTCGAGAAAAATTTATTCGTGGATGACTTTAAATACCTATCTGACATGGCTCTTAGTTTGGCTGATAGACAGGAACTAGGGCCAATTGTGTCTTTGTCGTCTTTGACCTTATATTTATCAGTCTTCTTATCGGGTTTTATTGCAATTGGAGTGTCATCATACGGCTCATAATCATCATTAAAAATTTGGTCGCTCGACTTAGAGAGATTTGCACTGGCTTTTGGTATAGCATGATAGCGATCGCATTCAGAGCCCGAGCTGTAGCACCGGGCTCCTCTGTTAGTAAATGATTTTCCCTCCCTCCAATTACACTCTACAGGACTAGAGACATTTTTGGCAAAAAATACATCGTCTTCATAATTTGGCATTTTAACCCACGGGTTATGGTTTTCAAATTCCACATGAGCATCAGGATAGTTACCAGAATATCGACAGTGACCAATTTCCTCTGCATGACCAAATCCACTGCAATCGCTCCCTGAAGTGGATGCTGCGTCATTATCGTGGCGCAATGGACCGTTCGATTTAAAACACGATAATTTTGTGTTTTTCACTTTATCAAGTAACGGATTCCTTTTTTCTCTATAGACCATGTATTCCTTTTCTAGGGAGCCGCCACGGTTTTTACGGCAGGTAGCATAGCCATCTTGTGGTGATGCGGGCGAACTGTTTTGTAACGATACGCGTCGAGTTACTGGAATTTCGCCTCCACGGTGATGAGGATGAGGAGATTTTTCAATAATTATTATTTGATCGTTCAAATTGTAAAAGTTTGTTTCCACTGAGCTGCTGCTACTTTTCCGATGAGGATAGCGCACCGGGGACATATCTGAAATTAATAAAGATCCTGTGAGCTTTCAAATGTCGCATTATATCGCATGATTTTGACAATGGATTTTTCATTACCTCTAAATAACTGTAACTTATTTCTCTTTTGAAAAAACGATAGAAAAAACTTCAAATTTATACTATATTGCAACTAATATTTACAAATCAAGATTTATAAAAATATTATAAAGGATAACAAAACAAACATGAATAAAACGTATAGTGCAAACGTATAGTAGTGTATTAAAATAATACAATGATTTATAAACATCCTACCAATTCTAGATCTTCGCGAGGTGCGCGGTTCTGTCTCCGGCGATACGGCGAGCAGCCGAGGCGGCTCGCCCTTCCTGAACCACCGCATTCTTCCTTGCTCACACCATGTCGAACACTGGAACAAAACAACAGTATTAAAAATCATATCGCACTTCAGCCATAATCATCTAATCTGAGGGATTCTCGCCAAAGAACTACTCGGAAAGAAGACGGATAAACAGGGCTTAGAGCGTGTGATGTATGTTTATTGGCATTTAGACAGTGTTATAGGGAGTGTAAAAAAATCTTCAACTTTCTTATTCTAGGAGGAGACTCCTGTCTAACAGTGCAACGATAAAATATTTCCTGGTAATATGACAACAAACCATGTCCAGAATTTCTTTAATGTTTAAGCTAATATATGATCATTTCTATTTCAAAAATATTGATTAAAAAAATTAAATGGTAATATTTATGACATATTTATTTGGAAATGTGTGGTATACATTAACATATTTTGAATTAATTATAAATTTATGAGACGTATTTTGTAACATTCAAATTTAAAGTTTAGGCTAGTGATGCAAATGCACTGAATACTGAGCGAGCTATTTCACTAAAATCTCGCTTACAAAATTCAACTCTAGTGCTTGCTGGACTTGCTACATATTGGAAATTTACAACCGAAACATATTAATTCGATGATTCAGACATGTAGAAAGATTGGAAAGTGGAATAATGACAAAACAGATATACGTTGCCAATGTTGATGGGTGCAGATGCCGACGGACCAAAATTTACCTATCTAGGTGGATTTGGACTGATGAGCGAGACAGACGCCTCCAAAATCGTCGTGCGTGGATAAAAAAATGATCAGAATCAATTAGAAAAAGCAGGATCTTTATAGATAGATATATTTAGCATTCGGTGCTCTACCTAACTCACAAAGAACCCGGTGAGATTATATAATAGCAATAAGAACAAGATATATTACTTTTATTATCAACCAGCTACTCAAAACTTCGAGGGGCTTAAAACTTACAAGTTGTTTCATTTAACAAAGCGCGTTTAATATAAACTTTATGTTCGAGAAAATAAGGGTTGTAATTTAATAATTTACACGTAGTGTCAAGCGAGAACTAAAGAGGCACCGTTTAAGAATGCTGTCGCAAGAATCGAGTCTAAACTCGATTATACCACGTAACATTTAACCTTGCACGTTACAACCGTCTGTTGTGCAACCACGGAGTAATTTTTTGCAATCGATAAATCTATATCGATTCTGATATCACATTGTTTGTTATCTTTGTCTACGTTTTATAAATGTACATCAAATGTTTTGAAATTGCTCAATAATATACATACAGATAGACTTATTCTCTTTTAAATAAACCGCACGTATGGTTACAAAATAAGCCGTTACATTAATCGATATCAATAACTGATAGACTCAGTCGGACTTTGTTATAGCAAATGTATGCGTCGTGGGTCGTATCGATAAATGTTCATTAAGAACAAACTTTGAATGTTCACTGCTGGACATAGCTCTCCTCTAATCGACGCCACTTCTTCCCGCCACCCGGTAGAAGGGCGACCTATGCTCGTTTTAAGACGTTAGCAACACTAATTTGACAACCTTTGGTCTGAATTCAAAATGTGTCGGTAATGAATGTCCTAGTGCTCATTAAAAACTACTTCGCTTATAAACCACCAAAGGGCGATGTAAAAAGTTTTTCAAGTTTCTCAGTAAGACGTGCATTTTAATTAAGTGTCCAATTTTGGCAGAAGTTGAATGAAATAAGCAAAGTAGTTACAGTCTTTACAAGTTATAACGACAGGGATTTGTACTAAACTGTGTAATGGTTATGAAAAAAATGGTATTGTAAAATAAATGGTAATGTAAAATGGTAATTGACTTGGTACTAAAAGTATTATTTTTAAACTTAGCAAGATAATTATTCTTAAGAAATAAAGTGGTTTATGCATAAAGACAAAAATTTGGTTCTCTAAGGTAAAATAGGCTTCCTAACCGCATTTACCGTGATTTTAGGAAATTTATTTACCGATTACACATCCACTGATTCTAATTCAACCAATGCATCCCTTCTAAATCAATTTTAATGATGACAAAGTGACAGATCTAATTATCTGACAATAAATAATTAATCAAGCCGTTAAACCCTATTTAGATTCTCTAAGCGGCAACTTAATATGCCGAGGACAGGGCGCGATGGCACTCATTAGGAGGAGCCTATGTCCAGTATGGGCTGATGAAGACGATGGAGATAAAGATGACAATAAAGCAGTTATTTTCAGCTTTCGTGATATACTTAATTTACACAAATTTAATAATAACAGACAAAATGGTGGTACGAACGTAGTTCAAGTAAGCGAAGGTCTGACAGCTTAAGTATCAAAACGATTTTATCTCAGAAAATCCACGTCCAAGAGAGCAGTTAAGATCGCTCTCGGCGGAAGTAACTTCTTATTTATCACGGTGGCATTCTCGGTCGGGTCCGAACGACGGACGTGTCGGGTGGCGACGGGTTAGAAACTTGAGAAACGTACAACTTCACTCTCACTAATTGTGCTTGTTGTGGGGGTAAAAAGGGCCCTTGAGCCTAAAATACGTATGACTTTTTTATGTAACATGCCAAATATTCATTTATGTATTTATTTATCCGTTTATTTATTGATCTTTATGTTTTTTCATACAAATAAATTATTTAAAGTTAATGTTACAAATTATACCAATTTAATGTTAATAGCATTCTCTAGCAGTCTGTTTTCAGGCTAAGTAGTGAAACTTTGAATTTCAAGGTCCTTTTCAAATAAATGTGTGCGAGTACTGTTAGCTTTAGCTTTGAAACTTCATACTTTATACAATTTTGCGCAAATTCAAACAAGATGTTTTGCTTGAGTTTGAGTCGGTGTATTTCTTAATTTTTTTTATGAAAAACACAAGTTATATTTTTATTATTCCCACTACGTAAATCAAATAAAGATTACTTAATAAATAAAATTGTAAAATATTAAAATTAATATGAAACAACCTATCAAAAGGTTTTAACAAAATTCTCAAGGATTATCTATAGCGGAGACTGTCGATCGTATTCGAAAACTGCATGTCTGTAATCGCACCCTTTATAAACCGGTTCTTTCGAGACGTACTTCAAAGGAATGTAGAATTGCAAAACTTCGTGGCTAAGTTAGGTTCGGATACTTAAAATGACATCAATGGCAAATAACAAGTTTTAAATGGCGGTTTATTGCCACATTACAGTCAATGTATTTAAGGAGAAATATGAAAAGGTGCAGTAATTTCTATAAACACGCAATACATATGTACGAGTGTTCTAGAATTTTCCACTTATACTTAGTAGTTAGCTCATAGATAGATACCTATTTATTAGATACATCAATTTATTAGATTTTTATATATTTGATTTGCACGTACATATTTGTCTATTGTACATTTGATTTTTCTATCTCATCAGTGAACTTCAAAAAGTATGTATGTCATTTTTTGGCGGCAACTTTTTGATGCTATTCGACGTTGAACGATCACATGCATTCACTCGATCAATCAGAAACCATCCAACAAATGCCGCCATATTTTTCGTTAAAGCGTCAGTAAAATCCCGCAAATAACCGCGCTAATAAACCCCGTGAGTAAAGAGTGTACAATTATTTTACAATCCTATAAAGTAGACAATTTTGATTTATGTCATATTAGAAGAGCACTGAAGATATCTGAGTCTGTACGACAACAGACACGTAATATCAGTTAAAATGATACACCATTTGTTAACAGGTGTGAGGAAGTAGAATCGCTTAATATCGCGGAAGAATACAACTTCCGTATTTGTCCTACAAACGTGTCTCACATCCTGATTATATTACGACACTTCTGCACTCTCGCCGACGTTCGTGCGCGCTCCATCATTATAAACGAATTAAGGACGTAACAAGATAACAGGTGTAAAGTTGTGCGTTTCCAGACAGTAAAGTTAAAAGCACCTTTAGTTGTAATCTGTTAGGTCATAATTGATAAATAGATCTGTAAAGTTATATATTATATCATTCATCGTCAGCGTGCCCACGTCAATGTCGGACATATGCTTCAACTAATGAGCCCTATGACACCTTGTCATCGCCTCGTTGAATCAATAGTCAAATTATTGTAATAAATGGAATTAAATATATTACAAATATATAAAATATTATCTTTATTATATCCCTATAAAATATTATCTTTATTATGTCCTTTACAGGCTAGGCATAAGCTATTCGAATACCAAATATCTACCCACCCGCACAAACCTGACGTACTACTTCTACTAATATGTATGTTGAGAAAACAGATTTTTAACAGTAAGATCGCGACAATTCACGAGAGTGTGTCATACCTTAATACTTGTTACACACGTGCATACATACATATGTACATAGTATTAAAGGTTGTGATATAATGTTTCGCATGTTTATCTCAAGTTAGGTAAGACGGGGGTAGGTTTCTTCCAAAGTAAACGTAAAGTAAAAGTGAAGTTTCTTGTTACACGACAAAATGATTTGTCTCGTGAGATCAACGCGAAAATATGTAAGTTATAACATGTTAAGGATTTTTAGGTGACATATTTTATAAATGTAATGTAGCGTGTAGGTACATCATGTAATGTGTGTGTACATGTATATGTGACTTTCCATAAAACATTTCTTGCTATCAAATGCAAAAGAAGAAATATTCAACATCGATTAGCCACATTGAAAAAGACGATAAATGTATTAGAAATCCGATTTCCATTCGTATTGTACAATCGAATTTTGATTAAAATTAGAAATTCCGAATAAACGAACGAGGAACTGTCTAGAAATACGAACAATAGCAAGAAATACGGAATAGTAGTATCTAACATTACCACGAAATTATAAAAAGCGGGAAAAGCACGTGTATTGTGAATGGAATTTGGAGAACAATGGAATTCTTCGAAAGTCGTCCCTTGTTCGAAATCAAATTATTTATCATTGAGTAACATTACATCATTCAGTTATATTGTACAATGATTCTCCAATTTGGTATCATTGTGTCGTAATAACAGCATTACTATGCGAATTCAATAATTATTTTAATCACTCATTTAAATATGATGACATTTAAGAAATAAATTAACTACTTAAATCTTTTTAAAACGGATTATTACATTTTGAGCACATCGTTTTTTAAATATTCTGCTCTCTGTCTATCCCGTAAGAGATATAGGGTGACGATTTAATAATAAAATATTTCGTTATCTTGGTAATGGAATTGCGCCCTAACTACTTCTATTTTTTCTCTGTTATAACACCACAATGATTTATATAAAGACGTGAGGAATTTCTATGTAGTCTTTAAGGGTCTTTTGAGATTAAGCATCTATGATTAATATCAAATAGAACCTTAATTAGACAAAAATGATAACAAATATCAAGTGGCCGGCAACCCTGTGGTGCCAATTTATAAAATAAATAATTAATAATAACGGTTCGTAAAATGTATAAAATCTGCAAATATGATTAATGACTCATTGACACCAGGAAGATTATAACTTTATAGGCTTTGTAATGACGTAAACGATTTTTTTTCACTGAACAATTACATACATACAAACTTAATGACGTTCTTGTTTTCCATGTTCAGTGTGTTCATATTTATACCGTTAACATGGTAACTAAAAATGTGCCGTACCTAAAATAAAAGGACTCACGATATTTAATGTGACGGACATTTTTTGTAACAAGAAATTCCTTGCTAAATACGTGCTGGTATTTTCATTTCAAAGTTACACATATTTTACACATAAATTATATGAAGAACATAATTAGCACCTATTTTATTATGAATGTAGAAGAAGCACGTTAGGTCTGTGAGGATAAAGATATTTGGCACTCGATGCTTTTTGCCAACCTCAAAAATGCGTGGCGTGATTATATAATATCTAATGATAAGATTTAGTAGTAACAATTCTGTTATTGAAAAGAGTTACGTAGGTAGTATTAATTGATATTTATATTAATGATAAAGATTTATATAAATCTACACTTCTATATATACTACTCACGAATCAAGTATGTACCTTATTTAGCTAACACTACAAAAAATGGGAATATCTGTTTATAACATCCTACATAATATTAATATTTATGTCCAGGAAATGGAATATATAAGTTGACTTTATTTGGTTCTGGAATACATTAGTTGACTTTATTTGGTTCTGGAATACATTAGTTGACTTTATTTGGTTCTTATTAGTCATAACTTGACCATTGATATAATTTGTTAACTTAAATCAATAGACTGAACGCATATTTAAGTATGTATGTAGATAGCGCAGGTACTTATAAGTATTTGATGAGTCTGTAATCTTCATAATTTGATGTTTGTAAGAAATATAGAACGTATATTTATTTATGCAAAAGTAAACGTCCAAATAATCGATTTTAATTCTATAAACAAAACAGTTCACATAAAACAGAGAATAATCAAACCATTTTTCTAACAATACGTACGATTCAAATGTAAAAATTTTTTCTCGTGACAATCCAATAAAGTGTCCGGTTTCCGAACGAAATATTTTAAAGGTGTTAATATGTGTAACAATCATATACGGCGGTGTTACGTTTAAAAACGAAATCCGATGTGAAAAGCGCTTGGGATTGGGACATCACGTTTCAATCCCATCAGTATTGATGTCGCGATGTTTGGGGACGGTGTAGAAATACAAACGCGATGTTATACGGATATACAGATGTATGGAGTGGGTCACAGACCTCCAATAAAGTTTAAGTACGTGACAGATGTAGAATACACATTGTGCTGTTAAAATGTATTGATTGATTAGTTTAATGACACAAACAAAGCGATTCGGGTAGGTACTACTGTGTCCGGGCAGCGGTCGCAAATAGACAGTAGCTCATTACATTTTGAACTTTATAGTTATTAGGATTAGTGGTAAAGTGTACTTTACACTTTTTTACAGTGTCTGACGTTGACAGCATGAATGTAACAATGAAGTTATTATTCTGTTTAATATATTTGTAACATACATAAATTTACGGTTTCTGAACTACTCTATGAAACCTTTAACTAAATCTTTCAAACAAACTCCGTACGCGTAATATTAAAAAAGTGGTATTTTTCTTTCGACTTTTATATACATATAGTTGTAAGGAACCAAAATTGTCAAGTAAATATGTTTTGACTTCATCGTATACTATTTTGACATTTATTATTGTTCCACGAGACGCTTCATATATTTTTTGCTTCAACCTAGCTGCATAAATTATATTTTATTACAAATAACATCATTGGAGTTCAGATTACTATCGGGTTGAGTCATTAAATGACTCACACGTGGTTTTGGTTTGTTCCACTCATGAGCTGTACATACATGAGAAACATACTAATCTAGATAACTTCCTATTTAAAAACCTAAGTGGTCAAAATACGTTGAAATGTAAGTACATTATTATTATACCACTTAAAGTCGCTTACGGGCTAGACAGAGTCGATTCCCATACATCTCTCTCCTTACAGACTTGGCCTAATTTTATATTCATCATTCTATATACATACGTTGTTTCGGACATATTAGGCTGCCCCACCAACTAAACAATGTGTAACAATGAGTAAAAAACAGCAGTTTGATAAGTAGTACTCGAGATACATAACTGCGTACATCGATTCATCTGATAAGCGGTCTTATCGACATTTTGACCTACATTCTTTGCATTCTTACAATAATAATCGAACCATTATAATTCCACTGTTGGAATATGGGTCTCCTTTCATATTGAAAGGATTAAGGCCATAGTCTGCCACGCTGGCCAAGTGCGGGTTGGCAGACTTCTTACAATAAATGTTTTACGCCTCTTAAATTAATTGCCAATTAGTTTGCTCAATAAGCTTACAATAACAGCAATCTTAATTATCGCTGTTCATAAATAGTTCACATAACTAATTAGAGTTCTTGCGAACCATTTCTTGTTATGGATCATTGTAAAACAGGAAATGCATAACGTATTATAACCATAATCTTATAATTTCACGAAACTTACGTAATTCTATAACAAATCGTTTGTTAAATCATTCAATTCACCGTTACACCCGTAATAAATTATTTTGTAATTGGTTGTCATTACAACATTTAAACGGTAACCGATTATCAGAAAACTATTACAATGTAATTAAACATAATAATCAATGTAATTAAATTCTTAAATAGGATAGTCAACTGTTATCTCTAGAAATTAATGATTAGTAAATATTGCTTTATATATGTACAATTGGATAGTGACAAGTAAATGGCAGTTCAATTAGATCGGGGTCATTGAATCCGTTGGCGTGGGCTCATCGCGTCTCACGAATAACATGCATTTGATTTGTATGCGACTAGTGAGACCAAACGTTTCATTATAATCAGGACAGTAGGAAAATTATGTTGAATCAGCAATAGGAAAGTGCCTTAAGTAACAGTACATATGCGCTATATATAGTGATTATGTGATGGGAGCCCCGAGACTAGCAATGGGATTTAAAAAAGAATGCAACCAGCCAATGAAGGAAAATGTTCAAATTTGCGGAAATGTAGAAAAATAACAGTAGTGTCACATTGGTCGTATTTTGATGACTTAAGAAAGTACTCTTATACAGATTTACACTCAATTACAGATTAAAATGGTCCCCTTACTACAGGTTTTTCAATCTTTGAACCGGTTAACTTTCTTAGAACAGACTCGCTAAGTGTTCATTTACAATATACCGCTATATCACTTAGCAGTAGCACAATTGAACTTATCGTAGGCATTGTGTACGTGTACGATCTAATAATTAAAAAAAACATCAATTCATCAAAGTGACAATTAAACATATGTTTTATCCTAATTCCTCTATCAAGGCTACCAGACACAATTAAAAAAAAATCCCTTATTTAAATGGGCATTGACTATAATTTGAAAAGTCTGTCCTCCTTTCAATTGACAGAGAATGGTTAATCTGAATATGGTCGTGAACAGCGTACTGAAGAACTTTCGTCGTCCCAATGAATGTTTCCGCGGATATGTGTAATCGAATTAATTGTCTAGTTCTTATAACTAAGTACTATCGTCAACACTATTAATAGAAAAGAGCTTTTGAAATGTTAAATTGCAACCGTTTTCAAAATATTTTAAATTTTTTTTTCTCTCAATTAATAATAAATGTTGTATTCATTTAAAATTGCGAGATAAAATGTAAATTGCTCGTTTGTTTACATCTATAACATGTTATGATGAAAAGAGAAAAACTGCGATATTTGTAACTCGTCTAAAATGAGATTAATGATGTCTATCTTGGCTCAGAAAACCTGAAATGGGAAAAAAGGAATTTTTTATGCCTTAGTATGGAATGTCTTATGTCTTAACATGGAATGGGTTACCGCTTAATTGTAACATAACATTGTCTTTTTCTGTCTTTTGTGACTTTCGTTTTCTTAGACACTACTTCTTAACACGTTTAACATTTAAAAATAAGGTTTTTTTATATGTACAGTTATAGTTAAATGAATAAATAAGATTGTCTTACTTTTACCTCCAAAAGACTTCTATTAAAATATTTTCAAATAATATAATTCTTCCTATATTATGTATAATATATAAAATCCACTCTGTAACAAGAGTTTCATGTACTTACGAAGGCTATTTGACTTTTCAGCTTAACCTAAATTAACTTTCCAAGATTACATTTCAGTCCCTTTGTTCTGTTACAATTTTAAGGGTGCTTTAGATTTCTGCGGGTTTTGAAACACAGCTGTCAAGCGAAGTTTTTACATAGGCTTACAACTTTGTTATATTATTTAATTAAATAATGCGGGCACTTAATAACGGAGCAGAGCTGAGAGTTATTCAGATCCACTTTTATTGTTGATGAATACAATGATAACGAAGGATTTTTTTATTGATGATAGCGAGAAACCGCTGTAATATACTGGATGAGATGACGCACTTGTAAACGGACGATAGTGGTTTACAATATCAATAGATTTAACAAGACGTGAAAAGCGATTTTTTTATTGAATTTATTTTGAAAACATCAGACTATTTTTTCAAAATTGAAAAGCAGTCAACACGAGGAGGTCACATCAAAAATTATTTACATTTAAATTACTTTATTAACGTTATGTTCACCTACATGTTAATCTTTTTGAACTAATCCGTAATAAGATGTATAATGAGAAAAGAGTATCGTTAAACGAATGCGACAAAAAGTTATCGCAAGTTTTTAAATAGCTAGATAGTGCAAATATCGAATATATAAAATCGATAACTATCAATGCGGTGGTAAATAATTATTTTTAATTTAATAATAAATAGTGCGATGACAGTTGTATCGATTGACTACATATATACCGGTTCAAATCACGTATGTTTTACAATTTAACCCGACCTTAGTAAGACCTTTATGTAAGTTAATCCAATACAACCTTAATCATGTACATAAACACGCACGAAACGTTTAATGACAGTTATATAAATTAATTTTAAAGTAACACTGACGGCAGCGAAACAAAGCCTCCAGAATTTTTTCAACGTATGAAATACGTGTTTAAGTCTCACCATAACAAACCAGTTTCATCTTCCGCTGTAATAATCCATCTAATTGCCCAGCAATTTGAGTAGAAAAAGTTGCTCCCGAGATTAAATTCGTGACTGCGATGGAGGTCAAGGTGCGTCACGGCGATATCTTGTTGAAGATCGTCTGCTACGTTATCTATTTACGTTGGTATAATAACGATGTTTTCAATTTAAACATACGCACACAAATATAATATGCATGTGTGTATTATATAACGTGCAATTTTTCAGTATGAGGGCGTAATTGAGAATAGATTTATCGACATGCCTCAGCAAATTTAGTTGTTTAGATACAACAATAACAAGCATTGTTAAGTAACTGAAACTATTGGTTACTATTATTGCCAAAAATTTTAATAACTTTGCATAAATATAAGTAGTATTTATATCATTATTTATCAAATTATGTCAATTTTCATTATACAACTAGTTATAATACATTCAGTTAAACGAAAATAAATAAGAAGAGAGCAATGGATATAAAACTGACGTAAAGAATGATACCTACGAAATAATAGCTAAGATTAGCGATGACGTGAGTAGGCTCTGTTTGCGGTCTTTACCCCGAACTAACAAAAGCCTATAAAGTATACTATCCTCGCCTTGACTTACACGCACATTTTATCCACTAATAGATTCATTTTGTCTATGGAATTTCTATTGTCCCTTTCTTCTTACATTATAAGTTTTACGTCTTTGCTGTACCTAATACTTATGACACTCCACTATGAACGATGGTGGCAAAATATATAAATATTCTTGTGTACGTATGTAGCTATCAAACTTTCAACTCTTACATTCTTTTCCAAAATCAAAAGCAAGTGCCCAAACAGTTAAACTTCTAACGCACAATCGTGTTTTTTTTAATTTTTGGACACTGGTCTTTTGTGGTGAGGATTTGAAGGTGAGTATCTTCCATAGTCCACCGAGCTGGCCAGTTGCGGGCCTTTAGCTATTATTAACTCCAACAACATGAGTCAGTAACTCAGTGTAATAAACTTTCATTAGTCCATTTTCTGTTACCTGTTATTAATTTGCCGTAAAAATATTTATGTCTCGTTCGCGAGCTGTTTTATTAAGGATTGCATTTTTAATTGTACGTGCCCCCACATAGAGCAGATTAAATGTATCCCGAGTTTAAACACGTCTTTGAATAATAAAACCGTGGTTTTCACACGTTGCATAATTTCGCCCCAACTCATTGAAATCCAGTACGGGTTTTTCGTCACAAAGTGAACGAGGCTTGCACCAGTACTTAACAGGGATTTGAGGATGTCATTTATCTGTTTGTGGGAAGTTTTTACAGCACTCTCGACAATCTCTGCAAGCTCAATTTTAGATCCATTATAACAATAAACATTATTTGCAATTCTCCAGATAGCCCATTAGCAATCCACCTCAAATAAATGGCTTAATGAAATGGATTATAGAGCCCTTGAAGAACTAACAAAAAAGCTTCAATACTCGCCTTATGGTATATTTGCGCGAGCGTACTTTTGTGTGCGTGTGTGTGAATGTGTGTGTGTGTGCATATGAGTGTGCATATGTGTGCGTGTGTATCAGTGAACACTGATCAGATTTCAATGATGCTTTTAGGCATTTCATTTAACAATCTCCTCGGGTTTATTCTTTCAAAGAGACATCGGAGCACTGCCAGCTGAGTCTTTACAAGTGAAGCCTTTCCGTCCAACCGCAGCAATTCTATTGAAATACGCACATTGTGTGCCCCATTGAGCTGGAAATGGCGGTTAATAATGTCGGCTCGGTATGAAAAGTGCAGTGAGACTTTAGTTCTGTAATGTGCAATCACCGAATGTGGGCGAAAAAAGGAAATGGGTGTTTAGTCACCGATATAATATATAGTTCAATTGTTATTTTAAGACAAAAAACCAAGTTCAAATAAATTAGTACATATGAAGTTGTGGTTATTAGAAGATACATTCTATATTCTGGTTTATATGTACTTAGATGATTACAAAAATAAAATGTTTCTTATGAAAATTATAAATTACTATGTTATATTAAAATTTAAAGGGCTATTATATATCCTAATTTAAAGGGATATTATATATATTGACTGCCTCGTTGGTCGTTTTGGTTGCATGTGCGACTGCCGATCGGGAGGTCCCGGGTTCGATTCCCGGGTCGAACACTACAAAAAATTTTTAATTTAGATTTTCTAGTAGTGGTTCGGAGTCTGGATATGTGCCCGATGCATGGCAATAGGCTCACCACCTAT
>DWDT01000517.1:0-20415 GCA_018245595.1 Microceris scylla
GAAATTCTGTCTGGAGTCTGGATCTGTGCCTGGTATATATATAATAATAGGCTCACCTCCTATTACATAGGACGTATAGCATAACTGGTAACAAATGGCCGTGCTACACTGTATATCCCTTTGGTGAAACGCACACGTGATGTTAAGTACACATACCGTACAAATACGTTAGTGCTAGTAGAATATTGCAGTGTAACTACATATTTCGCGGTAATCGTACCGACGACGTTCCAAGTGGCCGGTCTGTGACGGCCTTTGACGCGTTTACGACCATTTAGTGGCCAGATGGCCTTTTAAAAATCCGTTTTACTAACCACGCATATACGTCATCGTTTTAAAACGAAACTCGAAAATGTTGAGGCGAAATCATTCTCAGAAATAAAAAAAAATTGTTTGAAGCTGTGGCGTTGCTAAAAAAAATTGGCGCCATGTCAAGGGTAATAAGAAAATGATGAATGTAGAAGAAGCGTGTCAGGTCTGTTAGGACAGAGATATTGGCACTTGGTGCTCGCTGGAAAACCCGCGAGGGATCTGGCTTGATTGTGTAATAATAATAACAATGGTTAAATGTAAAGTTACTAAAATATGGGAACTAAATGACTTGCATAAAAACTGTCACAAAAGGATATTTAACAGTTATAAGAAATTATGTTTGTAATTGACTAATAAATAGCATTGTCATGCATTTATATACGTTTATTGATTGGTCATTGACAGTCAAGGAATTCTAAATGTTGTCCTCCATGGGGTTGTGGTTGGAATCTAACACTATGTTGATAGAAATATTTGTTTAGTTATTTTCTATTAGATCTATTGTGTTTTTTATATAATGTTAGCCAAGAGCAAAACAATCCAGTAATGGACTGATAGAGATTGATATAAATTATGATAATTTTTTTCTAAGGCCTTTATTAATATATAATATGTTTAGACACAATAACCTAAGTGTGACTGCCTCGTTGCTCGTATGGTTGCAAGCGCGACTCCTGATCGAGAGGTCCTGGGTTCAAATCCCGGATCGAGCACTATTGGATTTTTCTAACATAGATTTTCTAGCAGTGGCTCAGCCTGAATCTGTGCCCGGTGTATGGAAATAGGCTCACTACCTATTGGTGAAACGTGGCAGTGTTCTACACTCCTCTTCGGGGATTACAGGCCTGATGTTACGCTTTATAATAAGTATTTTTAAATTATAATTCTCGTATGAGGAATGTATATTTGCAATAATAAAAATTCACATCTCCAATTCCAACCTCCTAATTCAAATGAACGATTTTTCATTTATTTTTACACGTCCATATGGTTGGATTCGAAGAGCTGATGATCGGTCTCAATGCCGTGCTATTGCAGAGGCTTATGTTCAGCAGTGGCCGATGACAGGGTGACGATGTTGATGATGATGACGTTGATGTGATTTTGGTTTTCAAAAAAACGAAACATTACAATTAAAAAACAATATTCGTTTTTTCTCCTGTCAGGTTGACATTCGAGAACGTGCTGAGGAAGATGGAGCTTGGTGACGATGCGATGGACGACGACGACGCGCGCAAGACTATCATCGTGGAACCCCACGTTCAGCCGAAGAGGGGCCCTTACCTCTACAACGAACCAAAAAAGTCGGTCCATATACTCTCACTTAACCCCTTTCATCTTTCTATTGTGGGAACACGTGTCTCCTCCCAAAATGAGGGGGCCAAGGCCATAGTATGCCACGCTGGCCAAAAACGGATTGGCAGATTTCATAGTTTCGAATCGATACTAAGAGAAATATTTTTACAATCGTTTCCTAAATTTATTAATTATTGATCCATGTAATAGTGTCAAATCTGCTATAGGTGTTTGGCCTGCTCGTTAGTGTTCCGCCAATGACATGCTAAATATTACGTTCTGTTGTTTCACCCTGATAAGGAAATGTGGTTTTAATAGTATTCAGAGCTGGGGGTTTTCTGATGAATAAGTAATAATAATAATAACAATAATATTTATTCAAAGAACATAATTTACATGTTACATACAACTGAACATGTAATGAAAGTAGACATCTGTTTTAGGTTAGATTTTTTGCCGCGATTTAAAACGTAACTGTCATGGCGTGCAGTTGTCACCTGGTGTACACGTGTTTCATAATCATGTTTCGTTATTATGTTACCACAGATAAATATTATACTCGTATTTTCCATGTTACAAATAATGAAATTATATGAAAATAAAAATAAATGACATATTTAAATTAAACTTTCGGTCAATTTAATTTAAAATGTGCATTAATGATTTTACAACAACGATAGATAATCATAATTGATTAATTTTTAAGGTGAATTATATTATATAACACGATATTATTATAAGATACAATAATAATGACTAAAACATACGTAAAATACATATTGGTACCGTAGGAACAACATCCTGTTCACGCCGACCCAAGTGGAAGCCATCCGCTCCGGAATGCAACCGGGACTCACTCTGGTCGTCGGGCCGCCTGGAACAGGTACTTTTTCTTCAATGCCTCTTTTATACCTCCTTTTTTTGTCCAGTCACTACTTGTTTATTTTGAAACCTGATTGATTCCGCTAACCGTCTTTTATCATGTTTCTTTATTATAGGGGTTTTTGTTTTTAACGATAGTAAATATTTAATAAATAATACACATTAACAATAATTTATATAGTAATTTCACAGCTTGCATCCTTTCCTTACATTCAATTTATTTCTGTACCTTCTTCCCACAGATTTATCGGTTTATATTGTTTTGAAATTTTATTTTCTACGTTTTATTTATTAGTCATATACCGTTCTTAAAAGGAGCGTAGGTCGCCCTCCTACCAGATGGTCTAACGACATGAAGAAGACAGCGGGAAGCTGCTGAATTCGGAAGGCCCAGGACCAGAAGGCGCAGGATCGGAAATAGTGGCGCCGATTAGGGGAGGCCTATGTCCAGCAGTGGACATCCAGAGGCTGACGACGATGATGATGATGATGATGCCGTTCTCTTTAATTCGAAATATGAAACTGATTTCGCTATTATACCTCTCATCATTGATTTTTGATTGAGACTACCATCCTAGGATTCGAAGCTAAAATTAATCAGCTTCAAGGCAACTATATGATTTTTAGGCTAATGCCATATTGTTTAGAGTAAATTATCATGTGGTTTCGAAGCACTTATCATATTGCTTCGAGGCAGTTATCGTAGTTTTGAGGCAATTATTATGTGGCTTCGAGGCTGTCATCATATTGCTTCGAGGCAGTTATCGTGGTGTCGAGGCAATATTTAGTACAACTCGTTACCCCTTATCTCATGTGTGTTGAATAGGCAAAACGGACGTGGCGGTGCAGATAATATCGAACCTGTACCACAACTTCCCGTGGCAGCGTACGCTGGTGGTGACGCACAGCAACCAGGCGCTCAACCAGCTGTTCGAGAAGGTGGCCGAGCTGGACGTGGACGAGCGCCACCTGCTGCGTCTCGGACACGGTGAGGAGGCGCTGCAGACCGACAAGGACTTCTCCAGGTGAGGGTTTGAAATTTACTTTTGTGTTGACGTTTTATGTTCAGTATATACAAACATATATTCCTATATAACTACCAGATGTAGCATATAATGTAATTATTTATCTATTTGTTAAAAGTAGTGTTGCAACTTACTGGCTGTATTTATTAGATCCTATTAATCAACATGATTAGGACTCTTTGAGAGTTCTAATAGTCTAATATTTAAAATTCAGACTCCGGAGATCGTGAGTTCGAAACCTGAGGCGCACTACTTTCTTACCTATTTATATACATTTTCAAATCAAGTATCGCCAGTTGTGACGGTGAAGGAAAACGTACTGAAGAAACCTGCCCACCTTACAATACTCCGTAATATTCTCAATGACGTATGAAGTCCGTCAATCCGTTTAGCCAGTGGGGCACACTATAATCTTGACGCTTGTAATTCTGACTAGAGACCCGTGTCCAACAGTGGATCGATAAAAGACCCAATGATGTATTCGTGTACCGAAATTCATAACGTGTATTAAGTAAGCGGTTGCCATAGAAACAGAGGGAACATATTTAAAAAATAAGCAGCCACTATTAATGTGGCCTGAAAGTATGGTCGGATAAAAATAGCCAATAAAATGAAATATCTATTTTAAATGAACATTCACCAGGCAATATTTACAGCTTTTAGTATGCGTTAAATTGTGTAGTGCTGTGATCTCACCGTTGACACACAAATATGTAAATCAATAGTGGTGACGTCACAATACTACTTCTAGCACTTCATCTCTGGCATGTGGTACATACATACACGTGGATATTTAAACATATATATATGTTGACAGATATATGTTATTAGGGGAAGTGGACTATACTGTTTGCACGTGTCTAATATGTATAAATAACCAATCAACAGCCACGCCCACGCACAATCAACGCCCACTTGTAGATGAGTCTGGTGTTCCAAATTGTCGTCGAATATTCCAGAAAGAATTCGATTGAATATATACATATGTATAATGAGGATGTATATTGACGAAGAATATATATAGTTGACACATTATTTTACGAAAAATGATAGTATAAGTGGCATATAAATAAAATAAATTACATTGTATTTTGACGAAATAAAATGGAAGGCAGAGAAGTGTAGTAGACTCTCACGATTCATTTGTAATGTTATAAGTTTCATTATACAATAAACATTGAGTCTATTGCCCTCCATCGAGTAAAAATCCAGCCTCCAGATTACTACTGGGAATTTCATGTAGCATGTTGTACGTCTTATAAAATGAATATGGAACGCCATTCGCTTTTTATTCGGGCTTGCCCGTATACTGACTCGTGACAATGCTGTCATCATGACATATTTATTATGCGAATATATGCATATTTATAATGCGACCCTTTATTATGTGAATGTTTTGAATAATAAAGGTCAGCGCACACAGTAACACAAGTTCAATCCCGTACACGTCAGAGACCATTGTCATTTAGCACTTGGTCAGCATGGAGCACCAGGGCCTTAACCCTTCTCATTCTGAGAGGAGGCGAGTGCTCAACAGTGTGTGATGATGTTGATTTAGAAGTGTACATTAATACGATGAAGAAATTTGTACTTATTCGATGATAAAGAAAAAAAATTGTAAAACGATAGAAAAGTTCATGATGATAATTATATTGAGTATAAATAGACTCGAATGTCCAATATCTAACAGAAAACTTGGGTACGATTTAAATATTAAATAGACTAGGTCTGCCCGCGACTTCACGTGGATTAATTGCAATTTATGGGTTTTAATTTTTTGAACGGAAGCCTAAAACTTTTTCTAAATTAAAAATAGTCTACTCCTCATAACATCAGCTATCTGTCAGTGAAAGTTCTGCCGAAATCGATTCAGCCGTTTCTAAGATTACACGAAACAAACAGACAGACAATAATATTATTTTTATTATACATTTTTATTATATGCACTGCATGTTCCTTTACTTGTATTCATTAAAAAGCTATTATTATGATATGACAAGCAGACACTTCAGTTTTATTTATTTTATTTATGTCACTGTCAGCTGATATTAAGAAGTCAATGAACTTAAAATCTCTGCATTCTACAATCTTAAGTACCTACATAGGTACATATAATGAACACGAGAAAGCAGACCACATGTATGTATAAAATTGTTTATACAATTACTTTGTGTGTACCTATTTCGAGCAAAAGGTGACTTTTGAGGTGTCAACCTCGCGTTTGAATGTTAATTAAGAATAATTACCTTATTTATTTTATGTATTCGAACTGTATAAAATGTATTGCTAAATAAATCAAAGATTGTTTAGACTATGAGATTGCCTCATTGGACCAGTTGCAAATGTGGTTATTGAGAGGTCCTGGATTCGATCTCCGATTTGAGTACTTTTAGGTTTTGAAATTCCGTGTAGTGGCTCGAATTCTGGATTTGTGTCCGGTGGAAAGCAATAGGCTCACACCTTATTCTATAGTGGGATGTTAACGTAACTGGTGAAACCTGGAAGTATGCTACACTTCTCTGTCTATCACGTCGTGGATTGTAAGTGTGATGCTACGTATGCGAACAGATACGGGCGGGTGAATTACGTGCTGGCGAAGCGGCTGGAGCTGCTGGAGGCGGTGGGGCGGCTGCAGCAAACGCTGGGCGCGGCGGGCGACGCGTCCGCCACGTGCGAGCTGGCGCACCACTTCCACGTGTACCACGTACGCCCACGCTGGGCCAACTTCCTGCACGCTTGCAAGCATCAACAGGTACCTACTTTAGTATACCCATGTCTTTCCATAAAGACAAGTCCAAAATCCAAATATTATAAGTGCATATAATCCAAATATTATAATTATTATAACCAAAATTTCCAGTCAGAAGGCAATATTTTTTCACACACCCATACTTACTTTCATCCCTATTGGACACCAGTAGAAATTGAATTTCCTAAAATTCCTTCTCACTATTTACCCAGGATATATAATTATGGAACATTCTGTCCAAATTTCGTAGTTCGGCCTCGGCGTTAATGAGCGAGTCAAGCGGAAAAGGTCTTAATAAGCAATAATAGTTAAATAGTTTGACATTGGCCTTTTCCCACGATGAGAGAATTAAACCATCATCATCAGTTTGACTCAGTGCAAGTGGTCAGACAAAGCAAATATTCTGGATGACTCAAGCGAGAAAATTTCCTTAAGCAGCTGTCCATCACCGCTATAAATAACTAAATTTCACCATTAAAAACATAACGTTTTATTACAGACAAAATCAGTGGAAACCATCAACAAAGAGTTCCCGTTCCACGATTTCTTCCAGGATGCGCCCAAACCGCTTTTTCCGGGAAAATCGTACGAAGAGGACATGGAAATAGCGCAGAGCTGTTACAGGTATTAGTATTACCTTTTCCTGCCTCCATTTTATTGCCTCTAACATTTTTTACATTCCTGGAAAAATATGATTTGGTATATTGAAAATTGCACTCTATTTTCAGATACATAGATCACATTTTCGAGGAGTTGGAGGAATTTAGAGCGTTCGAATTGCTTCGATCTGGTTTGGATCGATCTAAATATCTGCTGGTGAAGGAAGCGAAAATAATAGCGATGACATGTACCCACGCGGCTCTCAAGCGGTCGGAGCTGGTGCAGATAGGTAAGAAACTGATCATACAACAGAGAATATTCTGGAAACTGATGGAGAAGGGTTCAATCTGTCTATGATAGTTTCTTTAGTGAACTTTAAATGACGAAATAAGGTTCCATATTTAAAAGTTGAATTATTATGCATCATTTTTGTTTCATTTTATGCTACATCATTTGCAGGTGTCCAATGTTACGTTTTAACATATGTTTTTTTAAACTGTGCTCTATTGGAAACACCTCTAGGTTTGTGTCACTGCTGTGTCTCGTTTTCAGACCGTTATACAATGGAGAACGTCCTCATTGCCTCAGACCATTGTCCATAGACAACCAAAATTAATCTAACATATGCATTAAATGTCTGCCAACTCGCACTTGGCCAGCGTGGCAGACTATGGCCTTAACCCTTTCAATATGAGAGGAGACCCGTATTCCAGCAGTGGAATCGTAATGGGTTGAAAAAAAAAAATACATTTCATTTATCAATATAAAAACACCTTCGGAACTGTGTATATTTGCTTCTTAATAATCCGGATTCCGGTTCGAAATTATTTTAAATTTAGTAACTACAATTTCAAACACATAAATATTAATTACAAAAATAATGTGGTGATAGGCAAAAAATTGTAATTATAATTTCAATTTCATTAATTCAACTTCATTAAATCTAATAGCAATATTACTCTTTCAGTATATAACTATGTTTAGGTTAAAAGAGAATAGAGATACAAATCACATTCATACATTCATTACATTTACAAGCCTTTATGAAACAAAGGGGGCAGACATTTCCTTTTAAAATTACCCCTTTCACGAATCCACCCTAACCCTTTGGAATTGCACTGAAAGGGTTGCTAAATTAATAATGAGACAACGCGTTGTATCGATTGTATATACTATACTCGATTTTATTATCTTCTTTAACGTATGGTGCTCGTGAGTAATAGAGTATGCTCTAGCTAATGTAGAGATGATTATAAGCATCATGCAAGTTTGTATTTTCATTATTATAAACTCTTTTAAATAATATAAAGTTATCTTCAAAAGCCTACAAACTATAATGTATATTCCTTAATTGCCACATAAAGATTCTTTATAATCTATGTTCCTAATTTGTCATAATATATTATTATAGACTTAAATTTTCTTGCTCTATAACAATTTCCTACGCAGTCAATCTGCGAAAATTGTTATGTCGAATTTACAACTGAAATTTACTGAACATATCAAAGTATTGGATTTAAATTTTATATAAAAAATAAAAAGGTTATAATCATTTATTACTTGGCTAAAAGTTAACAGATTGGCTCTTCTTTCAATAACTGGAAGTCTACATTAATATTGTATAATTTGATGACAGATACAAAGGGTACTAAATTGGACCTGATGATAATTATATTTGAAAAGCCTTCTAAAATTGTTATAATTTAAACCGGCAGTTTATAATAATGCAGATCATGCATATTATGGACATACAATAAAAACAGACAACTGATCAAATATTAGTTATTTTTTGTCTTTTTTAGGGAAACTGTTGTAGTTGTTTTTTTCTTGTAATCGCTGCAGTAGAGTCGAGCGATATTCAGAGAATTTAAATATTTTAAATTAAATTACAATGCATTACTCTTTCTCAATCAGAATGAGATAATACAATTTTTTATAAATATACTTTAATATTACATAAACAAAGTAACAATATGGACTTCAAAATTAATATAATGTAAAGACAATTAATTGTTAAATTATTAAATTATTGTAGTAGTTAGTTGCCCAAAAACAGATCGATTAACAATGAATATAACAATATATGCAACGACATATGATTGTAATGATAATGAATAAAACAATGATAGTAATGATGTAATAATAATAATTGTTGTGAATGTGCTAAAGTGAAATCGATACACAAGATGTGAGTAAGCGAAATGCAGAGGTACTACGGCACAGCCCGTACCGCCCATCGCCGTCCTGCACTTGAAAGATTCGCTATTCCGACCCCGCCATAACACTTTTATAGGATTTCAAAAGTTCCGTTATCAAATAGTATTAGAGTCGTTTTCTTTATACATCGAACCATAAATTGATTATATCATACAATGCACGTACGTGAATAGATAAAAAAATGGTGAAACAGCCCGCCATGTTCACCAGGAACAGAGGAATTCTTAGTATCCGATGTTCTCTGTCTGTCTTGTAAAGAATCTAGCGTGATGATATAACATTAAATTGCAAATACATTATAGCTGAAAATAAAAAAAAAACAAACGAAAACGAAACGTGACTCTAAATTAATTGACTGATCTGTTAATGATTTTGCAATTGGCGGTAATGCACATTGTACTGTGAAGCATTGGTATCTCTACAACCTGGGGAATACGCAAACATACGCCACGGTACTCCAATAGCGATTTGGGGAAGATATGACTCGCCGCCGCTAGTTCGCGAACGGCCTTAATAGTCGACAAAGTTACACGATGGTTACCTAATGTTCAAAAGAAACACTGATCGCTTTAACGTACTACGTAAATAGCGGAATTTAATAATCGCTATTAAGTTATCTAAGCTATTTCCTTGCATTCTGTCCTCGTGTAGAGTTTTTCAATAGTAAGAACACTAACGTCAATTTTATTGATAATATACCAGTAGTTATAGGATTATGATCCTGAAACTACTTATTTCTTCTATCATAAACTACGCACCACATTTATAATAATGCATTTTAGTTTAAATTGACCTAGTAATTGTTTTAATTGATTTGCTTTGTAATCGATGTAAGTTATATATTAAAACTAATAATAGGTATGTATTTAACCTCATACAATCGATAACTCATACTCCACATTTATATATGTATTTATTAAGGAAACAACTGTAATACTAGGCGAACTGAAATCTACGGAGAGTCTAAAACAATTTAAGATCAGAATTTTATTACACTGGTACGGATGACTCTACATTTTCCGCTGATGTACGCATTGCGTTACTGGCCAGACAAAGCTCTATCGGTTGAGCTTCCACTGAGCTTATATTGTTCTGAGCTACACTAAAACTAGTAGAGTTTAAAAACCTATAGTGAAGTAGGCTTGAGTCATTCTTGTTGTTTAAACTTCAATAGGTCTATTGAGCTTACTGTAAGTGAAAGGCTTAGATTTATTAGTTAAATTAATGTCGCACTTTTATCGCTGGTGACATTTGAAAATAGAATTGTCTAGTTCATTATCCAAGGACTATGACGCGTTGATATCTGTCTTCGGGTTCACATAATGCTACAGAAAGTATGTTCCAAATAATGTCTTTATGTCTGGAGTTCAAAATTGGTTTTTATTTCATAATTAGTACCATGATATCATGCCAACAGAAAATAAAATGAATTTCTCCAAATCATCTTCTGTCTTTCTAATTCCGACAAGGTTGAACTTTATTATCACTCCATTCGGTCCTTGTTTACATTTATTATGATTGTTACCAGTACTCTAGGTCCGTCATAGAGTAAGCAGAGAGCACCCAGTGTCAAACATCTCTATCGTTGGATAACTGATTATAATTATTTATACTCGCATATGTTATTTAGTTAACAGAATGGTAACCTCAGTTAGTCTGACACTTACACTGTTGATACCTTACTTGGGTAATCGCAAAGACTGCGCGTCATAACTACGTTTCGTATTCCGGTCTCCGTCTACGTACTATACATTACAACAAGTACTGTGTCCTCTGGAACTATAGGGATGTCCTAAATACACGTGTTTGTCTCATGACCGATTGGCTATGTCTTCTTCAAACAACATATTTGTTACTTCCAGAACCCACGACGTATTCTCTGTGTTAAACAGATATCCATCTTCTTATAGTTTTCTGTTGTAACTAAAGCTGTCCATTTCTTTCTTCTCCTCCATTTTTCTTATTAACATGTATGTGTAATATTTTACTTTGATGTGTATATTTATTTTTGGATATTTATAAAGCGTGGTCTGTCGGTATGACATTGTCCACATTTGTATGTTGATCGGACGTTTTCTCAAGTGGTTTTACTCCTCCTTTGTCTTTCACATTCACTTTAACGTTGTCTTACAGGGTTTTATTATATTTTGTATTTGTATTAAAAAAAAACATTATTGGTCCTATATTTTTTGGACAGCCACAAGAAAGAAATTTTCACAATCTTTTTAGTTCTACACTGACGAGGGACGTGCTAGTCAGTTACTAAATAAAAATGATACCACCAATAACTTACGCATGATTCATTGTTACACAGTCATTTTTTAGCCCCAAAAGTATCTACATATATGAGTTACATCTACATTCTTATAATATAAATAATGCAATTTCATACTAAATCGGCATTTTGTTACATAGGGTTAATAAATAATTTTATACTGCCACGATATTAATTTTATACATAAAAATAGTATCAGTAACTTAATTGTAACAAACTTTAAGGAACCTGTAAAATTACCGGTTTTACAGTAAAAAGAACGTAGAACGTTCTGGAACAGGTTACAGGTGAAAAGATTTTGCTGACAGTGCCGTTACGCTCTGACGCTCTTGCGTCGTCTCAGCTGGTGCTCCGAGGCACAACAAAGATGTTCTGTTTCTTCTATTTCATATATTTCGAGTAGTTTAAGAGAAGTATATGTGGACTGTCTATTATAAGATCCATACGAGTATTGTTGCCTTTCTGTTTCAACGGTATTAAGGAACGAGATTTTTAACTGATGCTTGTGGTTAACGATACATTTAATTGTTCTGAATCGAGAATTCGTTTCTAGTTAAGTTATGACACAAATTGTCTACATGAACTTTCTATGACATAAATATTATATATTTTCTGGTGTTTCTTAGACGAAATGTGATTCATTGATTTGTACTGGCGCAGCGTGGTATCGATTTCATTATCTCCAATAAATACTCGATAGAGATTATTATTACCAAGAAGGTGCAAATGCAAAATATATAGTATCATAAACATTTTAACGTTTCTGTAATAAAATATTAATAACAATAATTCTTTTACAGGAAAAATAACTAAGGTACAATGTGTAAGAATGAATTTTAAATGTAGAGTCTGCTTAAATAAACTTTAAATGTAAACAAAGCTTTCATAAAATCGCGTACGTTGCAGGTGAAAACTTTTCTTGAGAAGCTGCAAGTACGCTCTGGTGCTTCTTGCTTTGCTTCAGCGGAGTCAGACGCGTGGAACAAATCCTAACTATCTTGATGTTCTTTCAATAATAATTCTTCATTCAAAAAAGCATTCGTAATTCAAAAATAAATTGTTAAAATTTATACAAGAAATATATACTTTGTCGTATTATTAAACTAAAGTTTTTTACGTATCCAAAATGGTTAATAAATAATATAATATATCTACAAGGTGAAATAATATAATATACATATGTATGTATAAAGTCTTGCTACTAAGATTAAGAATTTGCATAATAAATTAATGACAATTATTACCTAAATATAATGCGTCTATCAAGTTCAGTGCTTTAATATAACTAATAGAGTGGATTAATGTTATAACATGAACTTATAACACAAAAAGAATATACGGAACGTTTCTTTAAAACATCAAATAGCTTGTTCTCTGCGTGAACGTGGTTGCAGATCGAAAAAGATTGGCAAAATATGTATAACAATTGTGCTCACTTTATTCTGCGTTACACGGCACAAAAAGCTTAAAAAAGTCGTTCGGGAACAGACTAGTTCAATTCAGGATAAATTTCCATTGACAGATATTTTCCCGTAAAAAAATAATATAATTTCATTCTAAACACAAACACGACTAATGCTTTAAAAGTGTGAGAGCTTATTGATAAGCATTCCCGCACTCTATATAGTGTCGCTTAGTATGACAGATAAAAAATAAAAAATATTCGTGCAGTACTTTATTTTTGGAATTTGCCTTCATTGAGTGTGAAACAAAAGTTATTGTATTACCAAAAATGTTGTAGTTTGAAATATAGTTTATTTTCAACAAAACAAAATCCAAAAATACCCGGTTGGCTGTCGCTGAGCGGTCCGCGTACGCATCGGTGTTTTAAAAAAATATACTCGATGTTTTCTATCCCCCTCGTGTTGTTTTTTTTCTCTTTCTATCACCTTTCTTGCCACTTTCGGTGTTTGAATGTTTTCACTAACTGTTAATGTTGATATTAATCCTTGTATCCAACTGTATTAGCTGTATTTTTGAAATTACTTGCGGTGACCTTGGGGATATATAACATATTTTCTCTATAATCGGTTAAACGTATCATCAAATGTCTTTAAACACGTGTACCAATCTTAAAATAATTTTAATTCAATAAATGCTTATCGAAACGTCCACGCAAGTAGTTTCATATGTCTGTATTTTAATCTAAATGTTCGAATTTTGACTAGAGAAATAAAAGCACTTCTGTCGGTTGTCTGGCTGCTTGTAATTCGCTTTATAAGTATCATAACGTGATTCCATATTTGAATGGGGCATAGAAACTTTAATTTCTCTAGTTGGAATTCCTTTAATAATTTTGTAAATGTGCATGTGTACAGAATGCACTTCCCTGCAGCAAGAATGTTGTGCACGTTACCCCCATGTTGTTTTTTTTGTTTTTTATTATTTTGAACTTCTCTTTTAATTTCATGAATTCCAAAGGCAAAGGAAAGTCCATTAGCGAATTGCGTTTTGAATTTGAATTTTTCGTGAATTTTCTCGAATATTGATAGTGAAGTAGATACGTGCAAACAGATTCGGAATATAGCCGTCGATTGTCCGTTGATTCTTTTCATTACGTTGCACAAGAATTGGATGGTTTTATAATTTAAAAGTTGGAATACATATACCGCAAAGCTACACGAGTTTATGATAGAAAAGTTTTATAACTTTAAACGTATATAATTGCTATATATGTATCTGTGGAGTGAAGATATCAGTTGCAATAGTTAAGAATTTACAATCTTATAGATACAGGCACAAGAAACCATGGAGGACTTCAATTAAGAAAATTAAGGTAAGCGATAGACCTAAGATATTAAAAATAACATAACATTTTTAAACATAGATTTTATAGTCATCTACAGATCATATAAAATATTTATTATCGTCATTTTACAAATAACGACACGCACTTTGATTGGTGGAAGATTATTTAATGTTATTATATGATTAGTAATGAATTAGAATAAAACAGTAGCAAAGCAGAGTAAAATTATCAGTCCTTATATGTAAATGTATCATAAGAGTCAGTAATTCATTTGTTATACACACCGCGAGATGAAGCGATCAGATCTTGAAGTTGAATTATCTGAAAGTACATTACTGTGTACCTAGCTTTGACAATAAGACATATAAATTTATCGACAAAAGACTGCAATAGTAACGCTGTAAGACTACAGGGTCTCCGATGGCTAATGAAAGTCCCTTCAATAAATAGATGCTGATAAAATTCGCTATAACCAAAAGGTTCTCATTATTTCTCTTGGTTATTGACGAACAAGACCGGGAAGTTGACGGATTATAGCGAAAATGTGTGTTGTTTCAGCATCTAAAAAATATCCAAATAAATGACAAAATGACAATAATATAATTTAAATTACGACGATCATAGGGACAAAGATATTGTGCTAACTAACAGTAATTTAACCCCAAAACAATGGGCACCATTAGAATTCGAAGGTGCTCTATCATTATGGAGGGCAATGAAACGATGACTACTTCCGTTCCTCCGTGTCACAGTATACATACTTTATACCTAATACAAATCTTATGAACTAAAATGTTTTTTTAATAACCATGCATTCTAAATGTGATTCTTAACTCTAACATGTGAAACTCAGAACTGTTGACTAGTCAATTGTATAATAAGTTTAAACTTTAGTAGGTCACAAGTTGGGATATCACGAACTTCTGACTATGTTTGTATGGGAAGCCGTTAAACAAATATACTCGTACATTACTGTTTCCTTATGATGGAGAATAATACATTGTGAGTTAATCTCACAAAATTCTAAGGCCTCTTACAAATATTTGTATGGTATCTCTCACTGGAAGAAGGAACTGGTGATAAAATTAATGGAATTTTTTTCATTATTATTACTATTACATTTTCGAAGGTTATTTAAATCATTTCACTAGTGAATCGAATTTTATATAAATTTCACAGCAATCTCATCCCTTTATCGGACCGATTCTTTATGACTAAAGTCAGCTATGATCAAAGGCTGGCTGCTTTCGTCACTATGAATAAAAACTTCAACTTTATTTGACTCAATTTTTCCATCATCTTCAAGGTTTAATATAAGCTTGGATATTGCGACAGGGTCATCAGAAAACTTTAGTTTGGCCATGGATGATGGAATAAGCTTACCTGCTATTACAGAATAGTGGTCTACGCCACAAGAATATTCTACTTCCATTATCATTTAAGAGTCTTTTTTATATTTACCAGACTAATTGGTTGTCAATTCAAAGCATTACAGATGTAAAATTAAAAGTTACAGATGTAAAATTGGAACAATTATTTCCATAAACATTTTATGATATAATTATTGAAATGTAAAGCAATTTCTACAACCGTCTTTACACTGAAATATATGTTATAACGACACTATAGACAAACCTTAATATTGCAATAGAACCATTTTAGAGTATCTCTATTCGCAGTTAGTATAAATATCTAATGAAACAAAGGATTGGATAGGAAAGAGGTTTGGTAACTGCCGTACCAAACGAAGATGTGACTTTTATATTCTGTCTGAAAAACAGGCAGATAGGACGGTATATTAAGGCAGTGTCGGTTGTGGACTTTGCAGTATCGAAGCCGCGTCCAACATTAAAATACTAAAGAACTTTATAATATTCGCAGTAACAATTCGTCATCGAAAAGTTAAAGAATCATTTGTTGCTTATATAATGCAGAAAAACATAGCTATTTTACTTTTAGCTCACGATAGTGAAAAGCATTTCGCTAATCCGTCGTTCAATTAACTTAAGATCGATTCTCTTCCTCCCCATTAGGCGCCATCAGCATCAGTTCCCTCTTTACTTATGTAACCATTCTTATATTCTTTCTGTTGGTTTGCGTTTTCCATAGTTATTCATATTTATTAAAATGATTTCCGTGACACTAAAGATTGTCATAATGTTTACTATAAATGTTAAACATTATAACGGTCAAGTAATTGCTATCTTGCAAAAAAATACAGATATTTTAGTGAAGGCGACTATGGGTTGTAAATGAGATTGTTTATCTCAATTTTGATCCCTAATTTTAATCGTAATTGTTTCTGTGGTAATAGTATTACATAGAAAAATGCTTGCAATGAACTGTCATATAAACTTTTATCGCATGTTGGTTGTTCCAAACATTTGTTTTAATTTGTATCATCAAATGTGATTAAACTTGTTATGATAAATAGTTCCCAAAATCAAGTTATAAAATTCGTCAAACTGAAATTATTACACGATCTGTCGTCTACTACGTAACGGCCGAAAATGACGCTTCACGAAAAAATTTATCGCCTTAAATTTTTATTATCCTCTTTCAGAGTAATAATAAACGTCTCGCATTGTAAAAGATGTCTTACATTTTCTTAAATTATAGTTTTCTTTCGTCTTTCAATGCTAGTGTAGAATATTATCGTGTAAAAGCTGTAGGTTATTTTTTATTTCGCCGCCCTAATCCTCTCTCGATCCGTCAGTTTCGCGACCAGCTTTTAGCACTATGAGGTTATTTGAGATCGGTTTCGAGTTCCGACCTAGATATGAGACGGGACCTAAATCTAGCAACAAATTTTTGAATTACATTCCGGTTGTTTCATTCCTAATTAATGACTAAATGTTACATTTCTTGCACATTAGAAATATAGGTGTTAGTGTCTGTGGTTTATTTTTTTGGTCATCTACGCACTAAAGTAGATTATAAATTGTTAAACAATTTTTTTTTTTGATAAATGTACTGACAATTCGTAATATTGAAATGAAGATTGATACTTTAAAAGAAAGATTAGTACATAATGGTTTAGAATGTATTAAATTCCATATTTATTAATCCATTTAAAATATATGGCGAACAGAAGGAATAGGAGTTTAAATAAATCTTGAAATAGTTAACACAGACACAGTATATAAATATGTATATGTGAAGCTATTTATCTAAAATTATTTTTAACGTGATCACTTTGTTATTTATTGGAACAGAAGTGTAATAATTATTGTCGAAAATTTCATCGTTCTCCTGAGAAAGGCATAAAAAGTATTATAAATTATTAGTTTTACGAGACGTGCAATTATCATTCAACCAGGCAGAACTTTTATTAAAACTTTAGCCAGGATGTCGAGATACATCTGCAATTTGCCGCCGAATTTATTGCTACTAACAAAGTTTCATAGATTTCCTTCGCTTCGGTTGAATTAATCTTTCACTTTCAGAAAACCGATTTTATATAAGTTTAAGAACATACATACGAACATACATACGAACATAGTCTACATGGTTCTTCTCATATAGTTAAAAGATTAATGTATTGTAATATAGACAAAAACATTACTGTAGTAAAAGAGGAAAAAATACTAATAAAATAGGATTTTTGTGACTGACATGGAAGCAAATAATAGCATTGCAATAAATACGGGCTGAATTAAGAGCAACAATAATAAAAATAATGAAACAAGGATCATAGACGAGCTAATCCTACATTTCGCTTTTCCGCAAGACAAAGGCACGAACACTGGTCTATTAGTTCGAGAATAGCTTTGTTTGCCTCCCTATGACCTTTGGTATACTATAACAATGTATAATCAAAGAAAATCGCATAAACCAAGAAACTGAGCAACTATCCTGTTACGACGTTGCCCCAATATTTTAATGGGTATCCGAATATCCGAATATTGAAGGTTCGGCAGTTGGAATTGATAATCTAAATTTTAAAAAAGCGAACGAAGTCGTTAGCAAATTGGGAGTATGCAATAAATTGCTTGAATTTGAATTAAAACCCAAAAAGAATCTGGAAAGCATCCGAGATTATCAAGGCAAAAGACACCCAAAAAACGCTGAAGCAAAATCTATATTACAATGCACAAAGCGCATTTGGCGAGTCATCGCAGAGTACATAGGTTTAATTGCAGTAAAGATGCCGAATGCTTCAGTACAGAACTAAATATATTTCACCCAATACACCCGTGGTTTGGTCTTCGTGAAGATTTGAAATAAAAATATTTTTGCACTGGCTTTAAAAAGCTGATGAAATATTCCCTATACATATTAAAAAATTAGTTTCCTCAAATATATTTTCGATCCGCTTAATAAGCGTAAATTATTAAGCATGTTGCTATAAACTTAAACTTCCACAGCAAAGTCAGTCTTTAAAACAATGTAACCAGTAAACTTGGTGTAGGAACTGCAAAGTGATTACCATCTTCACATGAGACTAACTCCGGGGTGTGTGCTAATCTTTCGCTTAGTTGAATACCTAATATTTCAAGTTAAGTGTCTGACCATGCAGCTTTTCGTAACACGTGTAGTTAAAATAACCGAGTTAAATCTGTGGATTTATTTTCACACATGCACCTAAAATCACTCCTAAATTTTATCTCACCATTTGTTGTACACACATTTGTGGGCGATGATAATATTAAAGCATTATTTGTTTCTACATAAGTAGACAAAAAAAATTAGCAATCAATTGCGCTGCGCTTAGATAAAAAGTGCCGTCCCGCTAATATTAAACACAAAACAAAGGTAATCGAGTAATCAGCACTTTAATAAATCTGACCCAACTTGACGGATTATACTTTGTCCTGTCTTGGAAGAAATCCGTAACCAACCCTCGGATATTAATTGTTCAACAATGTCTACAAGGTTTAATTAAGCAAGCTTTTAGACGTTCCGCTTTTCATGTTGCTGATGTCACAAACGCATATGCAGTCTATATGGTTAAGTAATCACTGCAGTTAGTTGTCGAAACGGGTGGTGATGTGCGATTAATTTGTAGTGGCTGGTTTAGTTCTGCGGTTAGTTCTGTTTGAATTCATTTTTGAACAATAACCCGCAAAGGTATTAGTATAACTAAAGTACATCACATAATAGTTTAATAGTTCTCAATAACGGCTTGTTGCATTTATGTAATGTGGGATTAAACTACTTCACAGTTTTCACTGTGGTCCTGTGAAGATACATACAGGTAATGGGTAACACGTATAGAAGTTGTTAAGCAACCGAAAGGCCTCGTTTAAGGTTTCCATGTTTTGATAACAGATGTACACGTAACAGTTCAAAGTATCTTCAAAAGTCCCGAAACGATCTCGAGAATAACTAGCGTTCAACGAAGTCAAAGAACGCGCTCAGTGTTGTTTACACTCCATCACCTTTGTAACGCATATTCGGAGTAACATCAAATAGAAAAGAAATATTTTCATTCTACAAAATCCCACACGATTTTGGAAAGCATCGTGTCCCAGTAATTGCTTTAACCACAGATGTCTTTAAACAAAACAACGTCGGAAGCAATCAGAGAACTCCAATAGTGAGGAATAAACATTAACAGAATTACTGGACGAAGCAGATAGGCATGAGATGGTGCGCCGGTGCCAAGTTGAGGGCCTGCCAAACAGACCTCTGACTGTCAACGACCCAACGTTTCCACCTGACCTTGGTACCGGAAAACTCTACCTTGTCGTAAATGAGGCCATGGCTTTATTCGTAATTACCTGAAGCAGATGAATAAAAAATAAAACCGAAATTTTCTTTCTGATCCCCATTACATCTTCTTCCTCAAAAACACTAATTGGTTGTAATTAAATTCATTAAATCAAAATGTGACTTTGCTATCCTAATTAATTCACTCTTAAGGATTTATGTTTCTTTTTGATTTATTTTTAACAACTATCTCAAATCTGAAACGTTCAAGAGATAACTCAGTGTTTCATAATGTCACACGCATAATATTATCTTCTTCTGTTATCCCTTCGTTGATGTCCATCATATCTTAAAATAAATAGACTATACTAAACAATGTATCTTTGTATTCATATTTTTAAATTTGTGAAATAATAAACTTGTCATTGTTGTAGACAAAATGATTAATAAGCTGTTTCTATGCACAGTTTGTGCCGTTGGAACCCATTAGTATTTAAATCTTTTATGTAGCGTAGGACGCCCTCCTGCATCTGCCTGCAGCTTTTCGCAGATCATCATCCCACTGGGCCGGAGGGCGTCCTACATTACGTTTGCCGAGCCGCGGTCTCCACTCTTGAACTCGCCTACTCCACCGGTTGTCGGTTCTTTGGCATATATG
>DWDT01000518.1:0-20402 GCA_018245595.1 Microceris scylla
CACGCACACGCACACGCACACGCACACGCACACGCACACGCACACACACACACACACACACACACACACACACACACGCACGCACGCACGCAAACACACACACACACACACACACGTGTGATTGTGTATTTTAACATTATGCATTCCTTCTGTATATAAACAATAAGTGTGCCAAATTTTATACTCCTCCGTCCACGCGATTTTCGTAAAAAGCTGTACAAAGTTTTTGCTTCACGTATTAATATATAGATAAGGCCTGAGAAAAAAATATGTTTAACATGTTTCTGTACATTTAATATTTTTATTGTTTTGTCATTACTTTTAATATCTAAGAACGTATAAAGGGGTACTCAAGATGTCTTGTTTAGTGTTTGTTTATCAAACGTCGTAATTCATAGTATAATGAGTTAATAAGAATTTTGCTGTTTCCATTACACGCCATTTTTGTGAATACTGACGACGGTGAGGTGGGTCAGGCGACGTCTGTAGTGGCGGTGATGATAATTCAAACTCAATGAATGGTAATTTAATAATTTTAAAGCGTAATAATATATTCCACGTACATCATACATAGTTCCCGTATAAAGTAGATATTTACTTTCCTAAGCGCTCTGTAGATTCAAGAGCGCGCTGAGGTTACGTAATATTTTGAGAAGTTCATTCATAGTCCAAACGTAGAGAGTGCTAGTGAACCCGAACCTGCTTTTTGGGGTGACTTCTTGTGCGCATGCGTTTTGTGCAAAATGTTTTTGTTCCTGTCGTTCTCAAGGCCGGCAGCCACTTCCCCTTTCATCACTTGTATGCATTCCCTAAATAGGACACGTTGACCTCGAATCCTTTTAACCAAACCAGTTTCGATTGTGTGTGCGAATCTAAAAATACTTTACGTAATGCTTAAGTTAGACTGCGTGTTAGATAACATTATGGTGAAGCTTAGGTCGTGATTGAATTTTTTAATACGATACTACTATATTTTGAAATATACTAATCTAAAATTAAGTTTATCATATCATGCTTGCTTACAACGTTATTAATTCGTCTCTTTTATAATTATGTTAAATACAGAGAGTTCGTTGCCTGTGAATAAATAATTCGATCGTTTGTTAACAAAAAAATAATGAAGTGCTAATTCAAGAATAGGAAGACTCGACGGAAGAATACAAAATGCAATCCCTTGCCCATTTTCTGCATAGACATCATTCAAGGGAATCTACTCCACCCAGAGAAAGGGAGAGTAATATTGACAGTGCTCAGTCGACCAGCTCGAATGACTCTCGAGGTTCGTTGCCCAATGAGAGCCTGCCTGCAAGCCGTCGCAGCAGCTGCTCACGAAGGAGCCGCAGGACATCTGAGTCCGATTCTCGAAGCTCTCTGCACACCGACACTCAACCGATACCTGGCACTAGTCGTCGAAGTAGCCTTTCATACAGGAGCCGCGGCACATCCGAGTCCGATGCTCGCAGTTATGGACCCAGCGAGAGCTTGCCAATCCCAGCTACTCGCCGAAGTAGCTGTTCTCATAGACTGAGGGGCACATCCGAATGCAGCCCACGAGAATTGCATCCCAACTTTCCTACTTACTCGAGAGATGTCATTGAAAGTGGGACTTCACCTGTTTACCATACCATTCATCTTGATCATAGATCGCGGCGAACAGATTGGGACCGTTATCAGACGGGCGTTAACGCTTATCAAGCTCCGCGGCACGATCCTCGCAGCTTTATCTCGTCGCTTTACGGAGATGATTTGGATGACATTCAAGAGAATGAGTATAGCAAGTGTGAAAGATATGGTGAAATTACAAACACAAAGACTTCTCACCCTTTTAAAAATCGACTTGAGAACAGGAGTTTCATCCAGAAACTGACTGAGACCGTTGCGAATGTAGCAGGGCATGCAAGCCATTCCAGCGACAGGCGCGGATCTGGCTCGAGTGGCTGTGGTCATCGCCACAAGCATCATACCATCCAGGACTTGATTCGTACGTTCAGCAAGAAAGTTGGGCATTGGCGACATGACTCGGGCGGAGGCCGCAGAGGTTCTTGCGCCGCGCCGAGCACCAGCGCCGAGCATCCAACGGAATCTGAAGAGTTTCGGTTCCGATCCAAGTCGCTCGATTGCGATCATGTTCATAAAGTGAAATCGGTCCTGGACGATTGTGGCGCGACTTATCAAATTTTTGACACTATTCTCAAAGAAGGTAAATTTTAAATTAATTGTCTTTTTAATCGTAGACATTTTGCAAATCGAAATCTTATAATAATACGCGTTAGGGTTTTTATTTTGATTGTATGGATTTATTTACTTAGCATACAGTGATAATCTTGATTTTTCTACAAACAATATTTATACAGCTCTGGCATGTATTTCACCGCGGCGCGACAACACCTAAATTACATCTTCTATGTCATTTTCTGCATCTTACCTTAGGGTCATATCATTTGCATTTTGCTATCATGAAAACCATGTTCGCTGTGTGATTATTATATTATTTTATACTTATTCTAGGTATATATTTGCCTTGCTATCGTAATTTCAACCGATCACTTTAATTTTTCTATTTTTTTTTTTTGCTAAAATCTGCAGATTGATTTGTCTTATTTGATTAGTCTCAAAACTATTGGGAGTTTGTTTTAAACGAGATCATACATATTACGTTTGAGTTGACCCTTCCCTCAATACACAAACATGATATTTCAGACGTGATTTTACATACCGGACGCTAATTTGTGTGTGGTTTAAAACTTTTACGAATCGACCTTTACCTATTTGTTCGATTGCCCAATGTACCAGGGTACATTTTATTTCAACGGAATCTAATTACGATTCCGTTGCTATTAGTCATTGTATTGTAACGACAGTACCTATTGATTGAGGCGTACGGAATTGCTGTTGTAAATTTATATGTTCAGCATCGCGTTAAATTAAATAATGTTACGATTATATGTAGAAATATATCGGAGCTTATAAAGGTAAATTTTGCAAGATTCGTCAAAGTCGGGTCATTGTATCGACGGCAAAGAAATCTGATTCATACCTATTACAGGCGATTTCAAAATTGATTCGATTAACATTGTAGACATATTAAGTATCGTTAACATCATTGTGTTCAGTAAGAAAAATATGACGTAACACTATAAAATCATTTGTAAGGCAGAGGGTGAGAGGATCGGTTCGTGTGGTATCGTCGCGGCTCATATCTTCATGTTTGAGAAAGAATATGATTTAGAACGTGTTTTGAAAGTAAATAGGTTATGACTATAAGTGGACCTCCGAAGGTCGGTGTATGTATGTCGCGCGTGAATAACGTCATGTCGCTTTCGTATACAAAAATTATTGTCTAAGCGATTGTCAATAACAATAATAATACTAGTAATAATAATGAATCACATCCACGGTCTGACTTACTCCCTGTCGTGGGTGGCCTGGACGATGTTTCCAAACCCATTAATAATTCTTGTTTATTATCCATCTATAAAATATGTAAACCCTCAGTATTATAATTCTTTGATAGTAGACAAGCACTGTACACTGAGAAATGTAATATAGAGGTCAAAGCATAAAAGTACAAAGAAGTAAATATATGGAATCCACAGTAGGTAGTAGGCTTATGTACCTAACCATATGTCATTCTTTGTTATACGGGTTTATGACGTGATCCTTTATGGCGCATAAAACTGTTGCGTCCTTAGATATAAGCGTGCAATGAAAAACCGTGTACGTGTGGCTCGAACTAACTTCTTTATTTTATCTCCTCCTTGTATTTATCAGTACAGTTTTAACCTATATATGTAGAATTGTATTAACCATACTTAAGGAGAAAGAGGACAAATTATTTGTTCCATACTAATATTGATACATAATTGGGTTGTTTTGTATTGTTTGAATTTTCACGAAGTTGTATTAGTTTTATATTACCCTTCGATTGTATTTCCACGAAGGGGCGCCCTGGGGAGTGTGGTACATTCCCTCGTTTCACCACTTATCCTTTGCGTCCCACGGAACAGATGTTGAGCCTATTGCCAAGGAATTTGTAGGCGTTGAGATATTAGTGTCTTTTTTTAACGTTAGGTCACGTGCTAGCTGTATTAGAGTTATATATACATTTTTTGCCACATGTCCAATCCAGATTCGTCGTAAATTGTGGCCTCTGCTGTTTTTAGTATTATAATTACTGTTGGCGCTGATGCTGTCTTTTTCGAGGTCAAATCGGTATCAAGATTAGGGAGACCGGAATATAATGTTGTTTTATTAAATTCGAAATCCACATTTTTAACACGTTTTGTAATTAACGAGGTTATTATCTTCTCTATTTTTCTCTAGCTTTTGCCGCTTAGTGTAAAAAGGTTCAATATCAAAGTCCCGATCTATCGTTGTTTATGATTTTTTTGGACATTATGCTAATTTTAAAATGTCGTGTCCAATATAAATTGTATACAACCGGAATTAGTAGGAATCCGACATATATTGATAGTAAAGACGGGTAAGAACTTAGCAATAATTGGTAACAATTCGTCAAAAGTGAGCCACTGCTTTGTGGTCTAAATTATAATAGACATTCCGGGTTTCATGTCCTGGGGACAAAACGATCTAAAGAACCACTGGGACTGAAGGGTGACACTCAAAACACATGTAATCACGGCTTATATATTTAAAAAAACAACATTCATAAGTAAACTTTAAATTCACCGCAATCTTAAATGTCGATCCTTAACTATACTATTTTACAATACTACGATGGAATTTCTGATAAGTGATAACAAATGCTGCAACGCACGAAATGACTTTTTCACGATTTTGCAGTTGGAACTTACAATTAAATTTAAATGCTATTTTTATGAATTTTGCAATATAGTTAGTACATCAAGTTATGAACAAAGGACCATATGATATTATGTTAAAAAATAATCGGTTCTCGTAATGTATTAGATGAAATAAAAAATGGGAAAAAGACTATTTCCTTGCACATTGATAAAACGCGCCTGCAATATGCAACTTTTTAAATTCTGAAATAGTAACATTCTATTTCTTATTCGTGTTTTTATTTAGTGGTAATTGTAACAAGTTTTAAATGTTATCCTTTCTTTTTTTTTATGAAACAAGACATAAATCTATGTCTATCGAGCCGTACATTCGTTTGAGAGTTTATTAGGAGAGATTAGTTGCCGCTTGTGAAGTCGTAATTTTAATGATCGTTAATTGTTGTTAAAATTAAATAGAGCCAATTAAACCTAGAGCGCTGACCTAGTGTAAAATTGACATTGTGTTATTAGCGTGGTATATTTTAAAGGTGACATGAAATATTGTAAATTTTAATGCTCTTTTCAAGTTCGTTATTGGATTTCATCATAGAAATTAATTGAAATTTATTTGTTGCTCTTTTTATTTTAGGATAAGTTAAAATTTCGTTTTAAAGTAAAGGAAGTACACTGTCAGTGAGACTAACACTTTTGTATAGGTATGGTTGAAGCGTTGCCAATTTTAGTGTACGAAAGAAACAATATACGAGTACATACATCACGTTTGACGGGTGACGGCAAATTTGGTTATGCGAAGTATCGATATACTAAATCTTATTAGTGTGGTAAATGTGTTATTGAACTGTGCCAGACTGGCATGAACAGGGAGGACGTTTTTAATGAGACGCTTGCTGAATTTCGAAACTTAAAAAACTAAATAAGATTGATTTCGTTTGTTTTATACGAATGTCTACACTCTACAGTTATAAGTTTTAATACTCCTAACGTCGGGAATTACGTTAGGAAAGTAAGGGAAAATACTGTAGCTATCGAGTCTAATAATTGAATCGTTAAAGTTTGTCGCTCAAAGTTTTCAACTCGAGAACATTAGAGATCGATCGGTGAAGTTCGTTTTAGTGGTCAGAAGAAATATTAATACGCCTCACGTACATACATTTGAGTATCTACATATGTTTTATTTCGTCTTTTTCAAATCTATTCTACATATTTCATCGTCTACGTGGATTCGGAGTTAATATTTTTAGCTACAGACCTGACAGAACCTACACGTCCTAATTAAACGAAATAACCTCTTTGCCTATCTTAAATAAAATTAATAATTTTACTAGAAAACCAACGTGATGATACTCAAATGATTTCAACGAATACAGTATGATTGCGTTGGGATCTGCTCCGTATATAATTGAATTTATCGCGGCCACCGTTGTCGACAGTTTTAATATAAAAATTTTTTCATTAGAGTATGCCTGTAAAAAGAGTAGGAAGAAATATGCTTTATGGATTTTCCACGAAGCAGGTCTTCTATCAATTTATCCTTTCTAGCTTGCCGTAAACTAATTAAACTCGATGAAGAATCTTGAAATTGAACGAATAACTGCGTTAATGAAGTGCATGAAAAAGCAATTTTAAAGCGGATTATTAAAACTTTCATTTAGTTCGTGTAAAACCTCTTCGGTCAAAGAAAATTTAATTCCAAGTTTCAGGGTATTAGTCTAAAAATATGGCTATGTCTATTAAAAATACATATATTAAAAATTGTTATATAAATTTTATACGGTCTACGTAATTTAATTTTTATATATTCTGGAATAAAGGTTTACGTCAGACACCCCTGCGGTCGTAAAGTTACAGCAAAATCTATACACGAATGCGCTGACCCAAATCAGTTGGGAACTGGACAAGACATTACAAGAAATATTAAAACATATTCTTTCTTCGATAGATGTTTCGTCTGTTTAAATACTAGTGTATGTTTCCTTGTACAAGGATATGGATGATGATGTGTTTTTAATCGCATTACAATCTATGTATATTTAATGACTTGATTTACCCACTTATGGCGAATTACCACGTATCTCCCACGGACTAAAGGACGGTCAGTGGACCGTGGGAAGTGCAGCACGACTCGTAAGAACACGGTCATCGTAAAGCAGCTTATAGCATGTCCGCCAAAAGGACGAAGAAAATTATAAAAATAACTAGTTACATAAATACTATATGTATGTTAGAAAATTCTATAAATACCGCATTTCACATCACCTAAATACAGCCAAAAGATGTAGGTACATAAAATACATACGTAGGTATAATTTTTCCAACCCTTTCACCGTTTTACCGTTGGGCATGAGTCGCCTCTCAGAATGAGCACATGTACCTATACATATATTTGAGACTGTCTGTGAACTTTCATTAGATATTAGTCATCATCATCACCGCAGTCTCTTCCGTTCCACTGCTGGACATAGTCCATAGACAAGTTGTGCCACCGTAGTCGAGCCTCCACAGATCTTATCAAGCCACGGCCACCCGCTTTGTTAATAATACGTGTATTAGTCGTCATTCATTCATTCATGTCAGACTCTTTATATATAGTGATATTAGTGATTTTAAGATATAATTGTAACATTTTCATTTTTTATAATAACGTACTTTCGTATTGTTCCCAGGGGCTCACTTGCGGCGGACGGCGTCCCAGGAAGCGGAGAAGCGTCGCTCGTCTCTCGGCAACATGCCGGCGGCGCGCCACCGCGCCTCGGATGCTTTCCTGGACCCTCATCATGCTGCTATGCTCTTCCGCGATTCACGGGGCGTAAGTATACTTCATATTTTACTGCCGTATGATTAAGAAGGTGCAGAACAGTTGCTATGACCTCAGTGAGCAATCCATCTTAAACAGGTGTCAACATTGGTTAACTGGCCTTAACTAGACTTTAACTCGTTTACGCCGCTAGTCAACGTGTCTCCGCGTCTATGAGTTACGTACAACAATAATACACAAATATTTTGTAACTCCTATTGTTTACAGGGTCGGCAGAGACGATGGATTATTTGTAGATTCCAAAAGTAATACTATGCACAAAAACAGAGTCAGAATATGCACGGCTACATGATTTACAATGTTTTTCAATAATATAATTCAATAATAAAATTCGTAATTATCCTGTTGAAAGAGGCGCATATCTAGTTGCACATAAAAAATAAAAATAGCAAATTTATGAAGTGCCAAGTGCAAATTTATGAAATTTGTGAAGTGCGTGCCTACTTCATAAACTACTTTGGCAGAAATTATGCTTGGTAACGACATTATTTGATTCGAAATATTATTTTCTCATATAAAATAGTGTAACATTCAGTAATGTTTTCTTCTTAGTTTCTGAATTAATCCAATTTATTCTACTCGTATATTGGATTACATTGGAACGTATCATAAAAATAAACGAGCGATTTGGGCAGTGCCATTTCTCTATGAAAAAATATAATAAGGTAATCATTTTATTGGATAATTTTCTCTGTCTGTAATCTTTCAACCCGCACTTGGTCAGCGTGGCAGACTGCAGTCAATCCTTCTCACTCTGAGAAGAGACCTTTGTCCAAGAGTTAATCAACCAAAGGGTTCATGACGATGGTAATGATGGTGATTTTGTTACGCAGTTATTATTTCTGTCAGGTTATTAATAAGTTCAATCAGAAAAATTGGAGATTATCTCACGGGAAATATAATATCATCTTTTATAAATTATGAGAAGTAGAACGAACGAAACGCATGAATTTATGTTAATGTGGGACGTTTAGCTGCTCTCGTCCTTGAGGCAGGTCGTGTTACAGTTGTTATTAATGTTTTATACATCACGAAAGAGCGTAAAACGAGAATTTCTACAGTAAATAACAAAATGAATGTGCATAAATACAGAAAATATGCGAATATCACAACAACGTTACGATGCATTTATATTTGTTATTCCAGCAGATATTCATGGCCATGCCAGTAGTAACTGTAAATAATTGTAAATAGGAAAATAATTGGAAATGCAATACAGCAACTTCTTTTTCATCATAATATTATGGTATTTCTGTTATTTGAAGTCATAATGACTTAATAACGGCATCATTTTACAGAATTCGTCAGTTTGTTCATATCCGTTACTTTCTGCACAGTGGACAGTATACTTGGAGTTTATTTCAGTATTCTATAATGTTTTTAATTCGATTATTCTTTTACTGAACATGGTAAAGTCGGGAATGATATCGAACTTTTCAGTTCATCATCACCATCATCAGCCTTTTCCCGTCCACTGCTGGACATATACGAGTACCTTTCCAAACTAACCGTTCAGTTACTTAATGTTATATTTTTGTCGAAAAAATATCTAAGTTTACACATCTGTATCTACCGGTATTAAATAATTTTCTTAAATTCTTCTTCTCTAGTTGCAAATGTAACATTTTATTAAAACTACATTGTATTTGGTGCAATCGATATACATTTCAAAGAGTTAAACAGAATCAAGAATTTCATACATTTATACACACCTCTAAACGATTGTATATTAGTGTATATTTTATTATTATTTGGGAGATAATAAAACAGTGCCTTTTGCGTTGCAATTGGAATTTTTTAATTCAATGTTAAGTCAGTATAGTGACTAAGGTAAACCATGATAAAACTAAGACGGCTGACTTAGAAACTGATTTTCCTTAAAATGATTTACAGGACATTATAATGCTGTAATTAATGTTAATGTAGATTGCCTTGATGGTCGAGTGGTTGCAAACGCGGTTGATGGTCGACGGCTCAGACAGATCGGTACCTTTAGGGTTTTCTGACCTGAAATTCATAGGAGTGGCTTCGAGTTTTCATCCACGCTCGGTGCATGGCAATATGCTCACCCCCTATTCCATGGTTGGATGTATAATATCTCTGCTAATTTCTTCCGGTATGTACAGACATACAGGATGTACAGACGAATTAATATTTTATGCTAAAATGATACTATTAATGTGGAAAATACAGCAAACATTCGTCGTGAGATTACGTCAGATATAAAAGAATAATTATAATAAAGATAAAAAATGAGATATTAAAAGTTAGGGAAGTAATGTAAAGAAAGTAAATAAGTAATAAAAGTAAATTCACAGATACTCAGTTGGAAAATCCAACCGCGTTGGAAAACGTTACAGAGAATTCATTCAATTTTTTGAGCTTGTTTTGAAATTTGAATTTACTCTTTAAAGTAAGTACATAAAAGTAATGGCTTGTTTGCGAAAAATGATTTTAAAACTATATTATTTAACTTTCAAACGTTCTCTCGTATATCGTAGTTTGATCTCGGACATTTTTTTTTTAATTACCTTGACTTAGAATATTATGTGGGTAGGTAGGTAGGTATGTGACCATTAGGTCGATAACTTTTAACTACATTGTCGGTAGCGTTTTTTAGATCATACGATAGGCTAGAGTTTAACTGAAGCTAAAGGTCGATAAGATATCGATACCAAAACCTCAAGGTGGTTATTAAGGCTTAGGGTATACCTAGAAACATCGGTGCTAAAAGGAACTGTCTACGTTTTGCGGTAAATAGACAGGCCTTTGTTTTGGAGGTGGTGAAGTTGATCCTATTCCCGTCACCCCGTTTGGGGACGCTTTTAAGGGCTTTGTGTCTGCGCTCGACTGAGGCTTAAGGATTAAACTGCATGTTCTCTTTGCTAGACCGAGCGGTGGAATAGTAGCTGCCCGTGCGGTCCTGCCATCGCGTATTCAATGATCCCGGGCCAGAGCAGTGTGGTAGTGACTGCATTTATTGTAGTTGCTGTAGAAATTTCTGTTTGTTTTTATCCTGAATCCATATAAAGTCCGACATGTAAATTTTAAGGTCGTATATTGATTTTAGTCTCGTATCACTTAAAAAAAAGTAGAAATAGTTTCATTACGCTCTAGTAGAGAAACAAAAACGAGAACACAATAATTGTTGTCGAGATACACCGCCGTTTAGTTGCTCTAAATATCGAGTTTTTATATTTTTTTATTGAATACAATAAGTGAAGACTGTTTTATAATCATATTTGTGTTTTTAAATTAGTTATGTAATTACTCCGGGGGTGCCGGGTTCAAACCCACGGCGCGCACCTCTTTACGAAAAGTGCGTTTTAAGTTTAAATATCACTTGCTATCATCTTAGGAAAACATTTCTAAGGTGTGTGAAAGTTTGCCAACCCGCACTTAGCCAGCGTGGCAGACTATGGGGTTAACCCTCTCAATATGAGAGGAGACCCGTATGCCAGCAGAGGAATTGTAATGGGTTGAAAAAAAAATTGAAACTTGTTAATTACACGAGAAAATGTCATCTTTATTACAGAAATACAGAATATAAATGAAAGGTCTCATTAAGATGTATAATTTGTCCTTAAATTTCATTTTCCAAAACAAATTAATGTATTTATTTACAATCTCCTGTACAATTTACATTTTCGATTGGCCCATATCTCATTAACCGTATTGTATGTCCTGTGACTTAGAAAAGCAATTCGTGCTCACTGCGACCTGTCTTGTTCGTCTGGTGTGTGCCGGTGTCCAGCGGCGTGGCTGTCGCTCCGTGGAGCTAACTCGATGCCCGGTTGGTTTGTCTTTTAGTTTTTTCGTTGCGAGATTTAAAGCCACCGCTTACGTACCAACTCCCGATAGATTTCCCGATAGAAGTGGCTAAACTTTATAAATTATACTTTGTTTGAATTAATGCTTATAAAATATATTTCAGTAACATATATTTCAGGTTTCAGTCGTAATTTTGTTCTATCAAAAACTGGAATTTTCTGTTGAGGACTGAATTCTTGTATACCGAAGATATAATAAATACGAAGATATAAGAAATAGCGACGGAAACACCGTTCAATCGTTCGTAGTGTAGGTAGTGTAGGTGTAGGTCTAAGTGTTCCAGGACGACGGCTAGATTCACGCAGTAATGAATACAGGATCGATTTAGCGGCTTGTTGGATAGAAGCTATCAACAGTATTGTTGTAGTCCACTCTACAAGGCAGCTGCTGCACTACTTACGGCAATTAAAATACATAACTTGAACTTTTGTTTTTTTATTATCTATTGAAACTTTCTGCAATTTACAAATCAAAGCTTAAAGGGTCAAATTTTCGCTGTTGGTTTATATGTATGCGGTCCCTCGGGAATAACACATCAGAATTGTTTATGAGAACAAACGTCACTGGAATCGAAACTGATAGTGACAATCAGCGGCCCTGTTCACCGAAACAGTGTATTATTATTGTTAGTACAGTCAAAATCAGATGTTTAGATTGTGTTGACGAATATTTATAATTTGTTAAAAATAACATTTTTATGGTGACCCTACTAGACTAGCGCTTTCTATGAAGCGACATTTTGTTACCACACAGAGTTCTTTGAGTATGTAAAACAGCTCAATTTGCATTGTTAACTGCCAACCGACTATTTCGGTCATGGCCCTCGTCTTACATACTTACAATACGGTTTAATTACCTTCATTTACGGGAACATAGTGTGTGCTTTTTGAATATTTAAACATGAAGAAATGTTAAGATTTTATTTTTTTATAATTAAAATTCTATAACGCAATAGTGTATTTTTGAAATAAACCTGTAACCCCCGAAGGGGTTGGCAGAGGAATGTAGTTCACTCTCACATTTCACCAGTTATGTTTAAGTTCGATGGAATAGGAGATGAGTCTATTGTCATACACCGGGAACAGATCCAGACTCCGAGTCACGAGTTTTAAAATATGGCCGCGCTTTTACCTCCGTATCCATCCATCGCTATGCGTAAGTTTGTGAGGCTTGAAACAAATGATGCCAACGGTATTAATCAGTCGTCTTTTTAAATTCATTGGGTAATATAAACTAAACGTAACTTCACGCCTGTAATCTCCGAAGAGGTAGGCAGAGGAACGGTAATATAAACTAACTTAGATGTAATTCATAAGTTATGATAGTTACTCTCATTTTCAAGTTCACCCAAATATGGAATTTATGCAGCTTATTGGTGTTTCCCTAGTACAGTAACATCGAAATGCTATTTGCTAAAATTGACACCACACGGCAATGTTACGAAGAAGATACACATTTGTAGCAATCTTTCTATTTTATTCATCCTGTGGGTTTAGCAGCCGGGAATAAAATCAAAACTACGGTGAAGAAATGAACTGTAAGAGAAAGGGTTAGCGACGCGTGATCAGAATAGGGAACGACATTGATTTGTTAAAGTCATTACGCGAATACAAATTTGTTCGGCTGTCGGCACGGAGAGCATGGAGATGGGTTGCTGTTTTATGAGAAATGTTTTATTTTTTATGTGGAAAAGTAAACGGGCGTCAATCAGATAGAATGACATTGATGAGTTTAACGAAAAAGGCAACAACCTACGTGATAGTTCCTAATCCAATTCTAAATTAAATTCAGCAAGCGAACGTCTGTATAATACAATTTATTTGCTTATTGGCCATAGAAAATGTCCACTGCGTCCCCAAAAGATGAGGATTTCTAAGTCTATGTTAGTTATGCTTTCGTATGAGCAACGAAACACGACTGCACAACTGAGACCGGTGTGATATTGATTGGTATATTACTTTGAATGGAAATGTTCATCAACGCCGTTATTCCGTTCGGACATCACTGTGCAATACTACGTAAGGTCTGGCGTAGCTTCTCAAGGAAATTAAAATCAATGAATTATTTATTAACAGTTGTATAAACGCATGTTAATCTATGTATATAGAAGTCGTTTTATATTTTACAAATGTTTATTTTTTAAAGTGTTCTTAGTAACATAAATTTATTAACGTTTCCTTTAAATAGGCCAATATTTTACATCGTGTTCGGCCCACGGGCAAGGTACCGTGATTTCTAAAAATGGGGAAATAGGAACCACCCATAAATAAAATGTATTAATTACTAACAGCTTCAAAGTAAATATTTTCAATTGTGTTGCAGCCGAGCAAATAAACGCACAGTTTGTTTGTGATTTTCAATTTAAAATACAGTTGAGCTAAGAGTAAAAATCTCGATTTTTAATCAATATCAATTGTTGCTATGAGTCAATTAATTTAGAGTATTCTATTTGAATACATTGCGACAATTAAAAAAGAGTTTCGTAACAATATGAGATTTTTATTAACGTAAAGTATCGTTACCCATGTAAAACTACAATTTAATTACTTATTCAAATAATTTCAACATTTTCGTATTTACATATACGACTACATATTTTACATAAATATTACCAACTGCCTCGTTGATGTCGAGTGATAGCAAGCACGACTTCTGATCGACAAATCCTGGATTCGATCCCCGTGTCGGGTGCTACTGAAATTTTCTATCTTCAAATTTCTAGTAGTAACTCGGAGTTTGGATTTATGCCCGGCGCATGACAATACGCTTACCACTTACTTCACAGTGGGATGGTAACGTAATTGGTGAAATGTAGGAGTGTATTACACTTCTCTACTTACTACTTCGGGAATTACAGTCGTAATGACCTTACGTTACGTTAACTTAAATATTTCTTCCTTCAATAAATACATTGTTTGGCATATTTCTTACGGTACATTATATTCGTATTTATACATATACAGTATGTTTATAAACATTTATAATAAGTTAAATCTATGTTCGCTTATTGCCCGCTCTTGTTTTTCTGCTTTACTTGAACTGAAATGTTATACTCTAGACGGTGTATTTATTGGAACAGCCTGCCCGTCGCGGCGGCCGCTAGCCACAATTAAGGTGCAGATACATCCGCGACCCCTGTCCCCTGCGAGCGACAATCACAAAAAGCTTTTATTTTCCCAACCCTCCACATGGTTACGGCCTCATCAGCGACGGTTATGTTCGGAGAGTTGTTGTTTATGCACGTACATAGATATGTACCTTCGCCCGCGCGTGCCGCTGTGCTGCCTGGCACCCCCAATAGCATACGCTTAACAACCCCAAGATTTTATGATGTTTGTTGTTGTGTGTAGCTTGTTCATGAGTGTTCAAGGTTTTGCGTAAGACTTTCTCTAATTTATTTACTTTCTTATATATTTATGTAATAATATACTTTAGGAGTTTTTGTTACAATTAACATATTTTCCAAATTGTGATACATTTTAGGCATGTATTCTAACAACGTAACGTCATGCGTGTAATCCCCGAAGAGGTAGGCAGAGGAGTGTAATAGGTACACACCCACGTTTCACCAGTTACGTTTAAGTTCATGGAATAGGTGGTGAGCCATACACCGGGCACAGATCCAGAATCCGAACCACTACTAAAAATTCTAAATTAGAAAATTCCAACAGTTCCCAACGCGGAATTTGGACCCAGGACCTCTCGATCGACAGTTACGGTTGCAACCACTCGACCAACGAGGCGGTCAAGTTTAGGAATGTAATCAAAACAAATACCTCAACGTTTTTCTTTTCGTTATGAGGATGGATCGAGACTGCTCATCAGATCAAATTCCGCTGAATCTCGTGAACACTCATGTAGAGTCGGTTTTAATAACTGAAGTTATCTTTTATTATGTAACTGTATATCTACAAGTTTGATAACAGCTGTAATGAACATTATTCCAACAATTCATTTCACAATTGTATATATTGTATGTATATATGAATCTATGCATATGTACGTATATAAAATACTTGTCGTATTGGACTGACTATGTTAGATAAACTATTTTAAATCATCCAGCCTTAAGATGATCAAAATACGTGTTACCATAATTCTTACATGTGTACCTAATCAATAGAAATATTGTCGCGTCTCCAAACGCTATAGTCGGACTATATTCCAATGTAAGCGCTGCCGGCCAATATTCAGTACTCCATCGGTGACTGGTGAGCGACCGGCGCGACGTTAATCCGACTTCAGTGTTTGGTGCTGGCATGTAATTAGCGGCGCTGCGCCGGCCGGTCCGCTCGCCGGCTGTCGGCCGCGCTGCTTGTTACTTGCTCTCCGTTTTAACGGTACATACTCGTCATGTAGCTTACGGTTATTATTCGTCTCAGCGGAAAGTAAGAAAACCATGTAAAGGTGTTTTCCTTGTTCATTAAACTCAGTTCTTACCTCCTTGTATGATATTTGGACGGAAATGAACTGTGTCGCTACCTCTAAGGCGTTAATTTCCAAGAACTGTGACTGCCAAGTTTTAACATAAATATTTTCAGTTGACATTTTTACACATTTTTCTACTAGGATATCTAAACCTGTAACATTGACGTAATGTTAGTTTAATCGTTTCCATTCCGATATAAGACCCTAAGAATAAGTCAAGAAAAAAAAAGTCAAATGGGTCGATGACGATGATGGTAATAAAAATGATCTGATTTTTAAGTAACTCCTGTAAGCGGGTTCTAGTGTAGTAGTACCTAGTAGTGGCTGATTCGAACAAGCAATCAGTACGGCTCCGCGCTGGCGGGCGGCGACCGTCACGCTCGGCTCGTGCGACACCTCGTGTTTCTAATTGTTAGGGGCACTATGGGTTCTGTTATTGTTTGTTATACGTACAAGCTAAAATACATATTGCTATACGTACGTCCTGCAGGCAACGATGCACAGGAAAAAACGAAAGACATGGGCGGCTGATGCCGAGTGGCTAGTAATGTGTACTGTGTAGGATGTTCCGTGGTCGGTACAACAGGTAGATCTTTAAAAATGCAGCCTTATCGAGAGTACACATCGATATTTATCAATAATGAAAGTGAACGTAACCTAGCGTTTTTTTATTTTCATTTTATTTTTTATCTTTCATTATATTAATAACTACATAAATGTATCAATACTTATTTAGATAGACTTCATTGTGGACGATCAGCTGTCGTTATAACAAACATAGAACACGGTGCGCGAGAGCAGTCGCAACGCTGGCAGCACATTATCCAACTTCGACTGATATCGGATTGAGTTCGGCGAGCGGGTTACTATTGCTCGAAATATTCCATCTAAGTTCCGTGAACAATTCGCTGCAACTATAGGAACTCGATTTTGAAGCCTCTGCTGAATGCAGGGCGAATGGAAGTTGTTTAGTCCGCGCTCATGTGTTGCTGTGGCCTAATTTAATTATGAATGTTGGAAATAGTCTGGTAGATACAATTAAAATGTATTGCCTTATATTAAGCGTGTAGCGTTCATATGTTTTTGCATGTAACTTATATGGAGGTCCTTTATTTATTTCAATTTTTATTATCATGACAGCAATAATGAGTGTGAAATGTACGCATACCTGACGAAGTGAGAAATAATCCCATCAGAGTATGTGGTACAATAGTTATTTTGGATGGAAGAGTTTTGGCGACTAGGACTAACGGAGGAGGAATTAATGGATGCTTTGAGCATGTTGAAAGAATGAATGACAGTTAAATAACGACATAAATACATATATTCATAGGGTGAGAGTAATTAACAGAGTCGGAAGAAGGGTAAACGAAACGTATATAGTTTTATCAACAATTGGTTCACTGTAGAAAGAAACAGAAAGAAACTTACAAATGTTCTACCATTGATGATTTCAGAAATTCGCAAGTCCTTTGAATAAAATGTTATTGTAGTTAAATAAATGTAATCAATGAAAGTATGGTAATCTTTTTGAGAAGAATGTCTCTTAAGATTAATTCTCGTTGTTCAGTCTCGTAGTTTATTCTTGTTGTTCATGCGGTGTTTAATCGTAAGAGTTAAATTAAAGACATTTACATGAATCATTTCATTCCTAAAACGTGAAATAACTTTATGAATGTTCAAAGTACAAGAACAAGAGAAAACTTCTCGGAACAAATGTGACGCTATCCGGGATTTTCCATGATTCATCTCAGGCATTATTACATTATTTCCGCCGCCATCTTTTGAAGAGAGTGCCTCGCTGGGCGCCATATTTACGTTGCTTGTTTTCATAAAGAGGCGCTCGCTTCTTAATAGGCCGTAAAACTATTTTTATCCCATGACATTTAACTAGAATTTGCTGCTCGCAGGAATGTTTAAATTAGATTTTAAATCCGCCTTATTTGTGACAAAATTATTATTTTTCATATTTCTTCCTTTAAATTACCAAGAAAGATGTCTACATTATCTGTTTCGAGAATAGTACCAAGAAATCGTACCTATAGCAATTTTCAGAGGCGATTTACTTTGACTATTAACATCAAAACACATTTGTATTTGCCATTTTCCACTCGCTACACATGTTGTACAATAAATAGCAGAAGACCATTAAATAATAATATGGATATGAATGCAGTTTATTAATGCACATAGCAGTATAAAAATGAACAGAATTCCACTAGAAGTACTACTCCTACGTTGAAAAACTGAAGTTCTTCAAAAAGTAAACCGTTAGTCGTTTTACTGTGGCACTTTGGCGGCAGCTTACAGTTTAATTGTTTACCTTTTCTGATGTCGACTTTAAGAACAATAATATTTTAACTCGAAGAAAGTACACTCGTACAAAGTTTAAACTAAACTGTACGGCTTAATTTCATTTGTACCTGACTTTTCTCACAAGTGGTAAATAGAAGTTTACTTCCGCACAACTAAAGTAGGCAACAGTGTAAAATATATTTTCAACCTAAAATATAGAATTTCAAGTATAAATCTGCAGGCTAACGATGAGTATTTCCAAGTAACAACACATGTACGCATGTAAGCTTTGTTCAAATAAAGCAGTTATTTTCTTCACTAAAAAGAAGAAGCAAAACGTTACTCTTGAGTTTATTCAAAAAGTTAGTGACTATCTAATTATAATTGTGCATGAAAGACTTTAAAATGCAAGAGGAGTTTTGGTTGGAATATTAATGTACAAAATACAAACAGCATTAAAAGATAAAAATATGTATGGTACATAGTAATTTATCGCGGCCATCAATTACGGAAGAGAAATAACCCGCTCGTACTCTCCGTTCAGTTTTCCAGGAAAATTAGTTGGTGTCGAGGATTTATCTCTGTATGTTCAAGGTTACTGGGGTTACAGAGGTATAAAAAAACGTTAGGCTCGTGTAGAGTTCGGAAAATCTAGCAAGTGCTCGTTTCAAATGTTGAGGATTGATCTGTTTGAAACAACTCGTATGTTTGTTCAATATCTCATCATAAGGTTGAATGTCCTGGCGTAAGGACATTTAATATTAATACTCCCTTAATTTTGTAGTCGCTCGGACAAATTGACATCGTGAAAGAATTGTCTATTAAATTAAATCTTGTTCAAACTTTTCCTTATTTGAGTGGAGGCATTACTTGATTAAAAAAGTGGAACAATCTTATATTTACAACATGCCATCACGCCTGCAGTCGCCGAGGAGGTAGGCAGCGGAGTGTAGCACATTCCCATGTTTCACCTGTTAAGTTTATGTCCCATGTGAGTCTATTACCATACTCCGAGCACAAATGTAGGCTACGGGTTACTACTACAAATTCTAAATTAGAAAAATCCTATAGTACTCGACCCGGGATTTAAACCTAGTACCTACCTCCCGATCAGCAGTCGCGCTTGCAACCACTCGAACAACGAGGCAGTCACGATCTGACAATTAATGTTTGAATTTCATTTTTACACTTAATTCTGACCAGCGACAGTTTGATAAGTGCGTTGATTCATGCTGACTGAATTAAGTTATCTGCGCGGCATTCAACACGATACAATGAACGTAATGTACGGATTATCTTTATGCCAGATGAATCCCATTCGCAAAACAAACTATGTGTAGTTCAGTTTTACTTTTAAACGAAGAATTTCGTTACCACAAATTTTTTTGGCTAAAGTCAAATACATAGTTTTAGTAAATTTATTCATCTGTCAAAATGCGTCATCCGAAATATTTGAAAAATATTCTCTTAAAGTCGAAAGCCAGTTACTTCTAAAACGAGAATTTGTTCGGAATATGGTCTTGATCTATATTTTACAAGGAAAAAAGATAGTACATACGCGACGACCAGTTGTTCATATACTGGTCGTAGCGCAATGTCAAAATTAACATAACAGACAGGCAAAACAGACTTCAAATGGGGTTGACATTCGAATAATACCCTCGTTTACCTTTCGACTACCTCCGTTATGTTAACAGGGAATGGAACGTAACATTCTGTAGATAAAATGACAGAAAGCGATAATGAGATAAACAAAGTTTAAGGCTTTAATGATGCTCTCTTTAATTATAATTGGTGCTGAGATGTGACAAGACTTCATACGTAAACTAATAGGTACAATCTGTATTTTTAAAACGACTGCTTATAAGTAAAAAAATGTTATCGTCTGTCACGAATCGGTAGTCTTACTGTGGGGCGTCCCCTGAGAAGTCGGACCGTTAACCTTAAGAAGGCAGAAGGTAGCGGCATATGAGATCAGTGGATTTCATACGCCGAGGACCGAATGTTCAAGCAGAAATTACTGAGTCTTGAATCATGTTAATTCGAAATACATAATGTGTGGAATTTAGACAGATTACAATTTCTAGTAGTGGTTCGGAGTCTGGATATGTGCCCGATGCATGGCAATAGGCTCACCAACTATTCCATGGGACTCAAACATAACCGGTGAAACGTGGGGGTGTTCTGCATTCCTCTGCCTACCTCTTCGGGTATTACAGGCGTGACGTTACGTTTTTTTTTTTTTTTTTCCAATTATAAGGGTTGCGAGA
>DWDT01000519.1:0-20382 GCA_018245595.1 Microceris scylla
GGCCTTAACCCTCTTAATATGAGAGGAGACCCGTATTCCAACAGTGGAATTGTAATGGGTTAAAAAAAAAAAAAAAAAAAAAGACACACGGTACCAATACCAAAATAACATTTTTTTACAATTTTTGTCTCTGTCTGGATGTTAGGCTGTTTGTTCCGGCTTATCTCTGGAACGGCTGGACCGATTTTGACGGGACTTTCATTTATAGATAGTTGATATTATAAAGAGTAACTTAGACTACTTTAATTTTAGAAAAAGTTTTAACTCCCATGCGAACGAAGTAGCAGGCATAGCTAGTCGCAAATACATATATACTAAACCATAAACAACAGCAATCTGGATATATTTTAAAAATATGACGTAAGAGAAAAGGCTTATTCTGAATTATGTTAATAACAGTGATGAAATGTGTGTTATCATCAGCCAAACACAATACAAAATTAGCCTCTTCAGTAGCAAATTGACTAGTGTGTACATTGACATTTATAACTGTTGATGAACGTATTAAAAGGAACAACGATGTATTTCTTGTGTTGCAGTTAACCTTGTCAGCAAATGCACTGATATTATATTCATCAAACAAGGCCGTTAGAGCGACAGCCCAGTTTTGAGTACCTGCTAAGAGGCGGCTCTCCGTCATGGCTACTTTGAAACTCGCGACGCTTCTGAAGTGCTTTCCACAAAGATTAGTCACTTGTACGTGCCCAAACTGAGATTCCGTATACCACGAGTGCTTTGAGAAGATATTGAAAAGGTTTCTGTAGCAAACTCAGTCTGAAGTTGAAACAGTCTTTTTATTTTTTTTATTCTAAGAGATCTTTAGAATGTCATGGGCACTGATGTGCAATAATGACCCTTACATCACGACACCTTTCCAAAATGTGATTTGTCATTTTATTAGTGAACGTATCTTTTTATTATAACGTCACTACTGTCCTTTCGGTTGAGATGTTGCGAGTACGACTTTTGAAAGAGAGTTCCTAGTTTCAATCCCCGGGTGGGGCACTATTGGATTGTTATAAATTGAAATTCTTAGTAGTGTATGTCAATAGACTCAACCCATATTCCATGCTGGGAGACAAAGTAATTAGTGAAATATGAAAGTGTACTACACTCCTGCCTGTTCTGGGTTGAAAGCAAGATGTTACGTTTTATTAAAGCATCATCTAATAAATGTTTAAAATAATATTGAAATATACACTTTGTATCCCAAAGTGCATGCCCAACATGGGAGTTATAGCCAAAAACCCATTATCCAGGAGTGGTCTAAGACAGATTGATGATAAGCACATGGCCGTCGACAGCAAGGTTGCAAAGCGTGCATGTGCCCTCCACCGAAATGCAAGAATAAACAGAGAAAAATAATAACAAATATGCGATGTAATAAATGAGTAAGTTTTTATTTAGCTACTTTTAATGAAACACATGTTCTGTCATTGTATTTTTTTCATTAATGGAAGAATGTAGAAGCACTTCCCTGTAGGCAGTTCTGAAGAAGTTCATGAATAAGGAAAATTTTATAAAACCCGTAAAATAAAGATAAGAAAAGATAAAAAAACGAAACGAGATTACTCAAATATTTGTCACTGTTATTAAACGACATCGAGCTGAAGGAATTCCGGCGACATGCGACTGGGGAACGCAATTATATTTCTCACTTCGCACTGTTGTTATCTTAGTGGAATAATCCAAATCGCGTCACGGTTTAATAACTTCCCTATGAACCACGTCGCCGCATTGGCTGAGAACATTCATAACTGTTCAGTATCGGCCTCTGTAGGAACTAGCAAATATGCCTCGGGCACAGCGCTGAGCGCAGTCATCACCATTAATACCGCAGTCGCCTTAAACACCAGACGCGAATCACACAGAATACTGAATGCTGACAGGGATGTCAATTTTATTACTATTTTGATTACACAAGTTTGCTTACGGGGTAGTCAGTGGGCACCGAAAGCCAAATACCTCTATCCCTCCAGATTTAACGTGTTTTTATGCTTATTATTTGTTAAAATGCAAGAAATGACACTATGAAAATAAATATTCCCTAACATTTTCGACTATATACAATTTTCTATTATATACGAAACTCCATTTAAATTTTTTCAATGTCCTTTAACACGACGAAATTAATTAATATCTGGAAATATCGGAAATGCAATCACTTGATTTCTGAATAAACCTGTCTACTCTTCACATTTCTCCATAGAATATCACTATCAGTATTAACATTACGAGTATCGTTGTCTTGTCTTGTGGCAATTTTGGAGATCAAATAACTTTCAATTGCCGTATCACTGATTGCTCTCTCCTTGCACAAACTCTACACAGGGGAAGCTTCAAACTTAGTCAAGCATACTATTCGAGATTGAGTTGGCCTGTGAATAGAAATAATTTAATAACCAAACACATATGTTGGAAGTTATCAATCGATCGTCATAACCTTCAAGACGGTTTACTGACTGTTGCTTCATAGTAATCACCCATGAAAGCAACAATTATGAGAAATGTACAGGTTTTCTTAGTTTCCCTTAGTTTTTCATAATGTTCACTAAGGCGTGCTAAGTCTGCCGATCCACCCTTGTCCACCGTGGCAGACCATGACTGTAACCGTTTTATTCCGAGTGAAAACTTGAGTCCAGGAGTGGAACGATAAAAGGGTGTATGATGCCAATGATGACGATGATGATGATGATGAAGCAACAAAGACCCTCGCTATACTACCCGCTACTCGCTACACATCTGATTAGATAACTAGTCTGTCGCCATACTTGAACGACAAAGTACACAGAAGCTTGCAAATACGCAAACTACGATATAACGTATAACAAAAATAAAATCAATTTCCTTCCAAGATAAGAAGATTTCCAAGAGCTTTGATAATCCCAAGGACTTTAATTGCATCGTGTATCGTCCAGTACTTCAGACGGGACGGTCTCCACTCGAACTCCTCATTTTTTTCTCGTTTCAAGTTTTCGCTCTCGAAAATATAATTAGCTAAAAGATTTCCTCGTTTCGAGTATCCGTTATAACAGTGGGGGTATGTAAGCTGTATAAAGGTACTCGGGCTCTAGGGCGGCGCGACGAGCATGTACTTGTGTGCTTGCTACGGCGTAGAGCGTAACCACAGCCTTGTTTAGCCACCCGTAAAGACTTAATTAACAGAGTTGCATGTGCCTTCGCGAATCCGCAAGTCCTTGTTAAAGGAAATGGCTCTATAGTTACCAATAAACTGTAATTTCGTATTAATGGATATCGATATATGATTCCAAAGTGTTTGAGACGTAATATTTTCTTTTATATTTAGCGTAGCAAGCAGGCAGACGGGCCACCTGCTAGTAAGTGCTCACCGTCGTCTATGTACATGATAAACCTGTTATTGTATTTAAAATAGTTTTTATACAACTAATTTATTTGTACCGTGACTATTATTAATTTACCTATAAAGGAAGTTCGCCGCAACCCATTAGTCTATTGCTTTAGAAGAAAACAAACAAAACAGTATGATAACGTTAAATCTGTAAAAACGCAATGTTTAATTGTGTATTATTTATATAATATGTATGTCATAAATTACATACATTCGTACATAGTATGTTAATATACTTATAGTAAATACTAGATACTACTTTAAGCTTGTCATTTCAAGTTTTTGTATACATTTGCGACCTTTGTCATACCTTTTGCGATATTTGTCAAGAATACCTTTGATAATATCATTATCAAAGGTATTCTTAAAAATCTAATGTTTATAAAAGATGCGAAATATACGTCTAAAATAAAAATATTTTATTACATAATAAGTTTAACTACAGAATATTGCGAGGAAGAAACTGAATGGAATACGGCAGCTATAAAGAACGCTTATCCATGTATCTGGAATTGAATTCTATGGAGAGCAGGGCAAATTAAAATGGAGACGACCGAACGCCGGCGAGGAAATCTGCATCGTTACTAAGAAATCGGCCGAATCTCGGCTTTGGCCTCGTGTTGCAATACGTGAAATAAGCGGATATCCATACGGGGCTTAAAAGAAAAATAATTTTACATTTATTACTCATACATTTATTTTTATTATTTCTTAAATATTTATATCCATCAAAGCAAAGTTGTTAAGCTTCGTGTCTCAGCTTGTTTTAAAAGAAATCATTTTAGTTGCGTGTATGCTTAGGCGGGTTGATACAATACGTTTAAGACATATGTACGTTTTCATATTGTTTTTTCAAGGTGTTACAGTTGAACTTTCGTTATTGTTTTTCAAATTAAATCATTTACACGTTGGCCGAATGGATGTTAGTATTACATTTTCACGAACATTGTAATCAATCCTGGTTGTTATCCATTGATATAAATAAAATGAATAAATAAAAGGCCTTAAGAAACGCTTGCAGAGAATAAAACTTATTATGCTATATAATACAAAGGTATTCCTTTTTTTCATCAAATTTCCCTTAAAAATAAATATCTATGAAAAATTCTATTTGTAAAAAAAGATATATTTATTTATTCATTTATTTAAGGTTCACCCATACAGTATTCTCCACCTACAATATTGCAAGTACAATGTAGAATTCGTATTCCTGCTATTACAGGTGGACACAGCGTCGTAAACTTTGTCACGTGACAGTTAATTTGAAATTTGTCTACTTATAATGCTAATAATATGTCTATAATTATTATTAACTGTATACAACCTTAACTTTCTGAATACATACTTTAAACTTTAAAAATTCTTTAGCGGCTAAAAATACATTTAACAATATCATTCAGGCTCAAAAGTATTATCTTATTCCATATTGAGGCCAAATGTACGTCATATTCACTATGTTACGAACTGTGTGCTGCCTCTAAGCCGCTTGAGCGCTGCAAAAGATGCAGAACTTCCTAAAACCTATTACTTTATGTGAACACGGTAAGCCAAGACGTTTATAAGAAGATTATGTCCACATTTCAGACTTTTATGTTGCCACTGCACTTACACGCTACTGGATTTTACAAAGTTCTTGAGAACTTTTCATGGGTCGTTAGGAGGCACGTCCAGATTATTAGTTTGTGATCGGAGCTGGTTGTAACGAAGGCGTAAATTCTTAAACAAATAATATTAATGTATACTATAGTATAAAGCGAATATAACTTTATACTATAGTAGAAGGTGACTATACTAGGGTATAAAGTGTAACTTGATACATTGGTAGGTCAAAGCATCAAGTTGATTAAATATCGTATTCGTGTTTTTAGTATTCCCTATAATAATTTTTAATCATCATGCCCGGAACACAGGACACAGAGTATAAAATTTCTTTAACTTTACAGACCCCTGACATGCTTTTTCTACAGCCATAATTTTGTTATTCTACTGTGTGACTTTTAAAATATTAAAATTATGTTCGTAATAAAATAAATGTTATTTTGTTTTATTCTTCGCTAAAGACAAGGTCTTTAGAATCTTGCTACTACGATGACTATTTGTGCCTAGCAACTATTTGTGCCAGCCGTATCCCGCATTGTTCACTTGACAGATCGTTTACGAACAACACAAAGCTTCTGTGAGCGCTTACCCAATTTCGAGAACACAATCCCTATTATCAATTATCCATTTGTGAATCTCTAAACATGTGAACCAAAAGCTTTTAACTTGTATAACATCTCGTTTAAATATGTTTATGACGTTCAACCAAACAGTTCAACTGTCAGGCACGGGTTCCTTTCAGTAATTGAACTTGACAGACTTAAAGAGCAATAATACATACATGGGGAACTCTAAGGTGTGCACGTTCTTTCACGATATGTCACTCACCATTACAGCAAGTGACATTTGATCTTAAAACATGCTTATTATGGTAAGGGAAAGGTGTCGGCCAGGGTTTTGAAGCCAGGACCGCAGGAATGGAACGTTGACGCAGAAATCACTAAAGTGACATAGCTTGTATAATGAAAATGTATTGTTACATTTACTTCTCAGTATATCTGCAGTATACGTGACAAAGCTAACAATAACAGAATATGTGGTTGTATGTAGTGAGGGGGAACTTTGAACCGATCCAGGAGTGACTTAATCCCACAAAGACGGGTACATATGAACTTGTATAGCAAGACGGGAGAGCTCTGCCTCCCGAGTCCTGAGATTTGATACCGAATTAGTTAATGTAAAGGTTTTATGGACAACTCATTACTTAATTATTTTGCGAAAGTCTTTGACATTCTTTGACAAACAAAGACATTCTTTGAAATTATTTGTTTTTATGCAGACAACTAATCAAACAAATTTTGTATACTCTTACGTTTTTTTAATCTCCAAAATTAAAATCAAATAAGGTAATTTTGAAATATACAAAGCTATTTTATTTTAAATATTAATATAATATTTCATAAATAAATTTGTTCCACTCTAAAATTCTCAAAGTAAATACTTATAACCTTTTGCAAGTAATAGTGTTTCCATTCGGCTTAAAAAGACCTGCGTCACTAAACGATGCAAACAGAAATATATGCTAAATATTTCATATTGTAGCGATTCATCACGGTCCACATTTTGAAAGAATTACGACTCAGATATCACCGGGTTTAGCAACATTCTAGTGTTTTAAATTACGCATTGGTAGCCCCGCACTACCTGCGTCACCGTTTAAAATCCTTTCAGTAGACTGGATGCTGACAGGTTTGCTGCCGTAGCCGCTATTGTGAAAACATTTGGATTCAAATTACTGGGTTTATTGTCGAGAAATCATCCGAAGCCATGATTCTGACAGACTCAATTACTCGCTTGAATTTATTATTGTTATTATTAAAATAATAAAATTGTTTAGGTATATTACTTAAATTCATATAATTTGAAACTATAATTTTAGCCAAAGTTTATAAAGTGAAATATAAGAAAAAAACAAATGTCTTCTTAGATTTATACATAAATATGCATACTTACATCATATTTACTAGATAGACACGTTACTATAATAAGGTTCTTTTTCAATAATTTAATTTCTTTTACTCAAATAACAGAATCCTTCAGCTATAGTTTCCCATCTGTATCACCGCCTCATCTCATACTGCCATGAATCATAAATACATGTGGGATCGTATAAGTGAGAGGCTTAGGGGTTTTAACAAATTTTTTTTTTATTTTTATGAGACACAACAAAGCACAGCGTACGCCTTTTATCTACTTTTTTGACTGCTTCCGTGTTGCCATTTCAAGAAATACATTTACCAGGCAAAAGTGTTGCAAAAAATAGAAAGATAAAAAGGGAAAATAAAATGTTAATAATAAATTTATAGGTATCATCCCATATACATATTATATTACTATGTACTACTTCGAAAAATTGTAGCCAGAGATGAATGGTCGCCGGGACCTAAGAAAACGTCTTTAAAATAAGTACCTGGTAAAAAATTATTGTATATTAGTCAAACTACACTGGCAGTTGTATATCAGTCGTATATCAGTCGAACTACACTAGTGGTTCACCAGTACGAAATGAATAAAAGTCTACCGTAACATCTTAACCCTACACAATTGCTGCCTCTGCCAAAAAAGTAAACCGCCCAAGCATTGTTAGTGTAGAGCTCATTGACCCCGGACCTGATCTAGCGACTACAGCCCAAAATTTTAACTCGTTAAAATTGTAACGTTGCCAAATTCTGTATAATCTTACTAATTTCACTGAATCGAGAACCAACATGCAGAGCTGAGTCGTTATTAACGTTCAACACGTTTATTTGCTTTAAGAATATCTATTATCGAATCTGACACGTCTATTATATTTTACATAATAATATAACATAGTGTATGACTGTTATTGAATATTATGGTATATTTTCCTCGTGTTAAGGCGAAATACTCAAAAGTACTTACTGAAAATTAAATAAGTAGTTCTTATAAAAAATGTATATCGGCGCTCGTTACGTAATAATGAATTTCTGTCCAACAAAGTTAATTTAGGGTTTACTAAACTATTCATCATCATCATCATCATCATCATCAGCCCGCCTACTGCTGGAAATAGGCCTCTCCAATGGCACGCCACTGAGCTCGATCTTCAGCTCTTCGCATCCAGCTACTGCCAGCCACTTTGCGTATATTGTCACTCCAATTAGCTGGAGGGAGTCCTACGCTACGTTTGCCAAGTCGCGCTCTCCACTCCAGAACACGCCTACTCCAGTGGCTATCGGTTCTGCGACAGATGTGATATAAATAAGAATAATATAATCATACATAATGCAGATTATAAACACACGGAATTACGAACTTTTACAATTTTTTTACAGTACATACAGTTCACATAATTATATGTATATCACATCATACAACTCAGTCGTATTACTAATATTTTGAAAGATAAAAAACAGATACTACAGGTAAAAGCCTTATTACCTCACCCCATAAATATTATAGATCCTATAGGTATACACGTTCCCAAAACACACATTTATATATGTATAGAAATATTTCAGACATAAAATGCGGGTAGACGAAGCTACGTTTAATATCACATTGGGATGAAAGTTCTAGAAAAGCTGTATAAAGTTAATAGATTTCAGAGCTCACGAACACGACAATGATTGGTTCCATTCGGCTTACACATCCACCTATCGGTCATACTCGATTATTACTAGCTCCATAACATAAAAAGACAAACGTTCTAACTAAATGAATGTTTTTTCTACCGAACAGCATTATTCACTGCAAAATAGCAAATTTAAATTAGGTACTATAATTCAATTTCATACAATGTACACAAACAATTTTTGACGACCCTCATGAGGTTTACGTCATATTATACGAAGATTTTAGCTAAAAAGATTTTTTTTGTATACGTAAATTATTATTGGTTATTCAGACAGTAATACTGAAATATCGAACTGTTCAGGTAAATCAAACCGGACCGAGAGATCCCATAATGGTTACTTTTACCTTGGAAAGCTACTCAAATAACAAATTATTAGCAATCGCTGGCCAATAATTTTATAATTCCCATTTAAAAGTTCATTTAAAAAATATTATATCTAGTTCGACTACTAAAACTATAGTATTGAAGAAGTGGTATATATATTTCCGTACAGACAGTCACATTCGATTCCTTTGCGAGCTCTTATTTGGTTAGTGCTGGGATGAAAGCTGGGCATACATAAAGAGGAATCTTGTTTGAGAAAAAGTTATGAGGCACGTATAAGAGATTATTGATATTAGAAGAACGAAAGAAACGTCACATCAACCTTTTAATCCCCGGACGAGTGTTACACATTCCCACATTTCACAGCTACGGTTACATCCCACCGTGAAATAAATGGTGAGCCTATGGTTGTACATCGGTCGCAAATCCAGACTTGATCTTGGAAGATAGTTGAAATATCGACTATTCGACTACCGATAATTAAATATTAAGTATGAAAATTATAGACCATTGCATCTGAAATATCGGTATAAATACTCATAATATGAATGAATAATCCGCACCGTTTTCGGTGACAACGACTTCGTGCATGTCAATTAAACTCCGTTGGTGTCATGTTGGTTTTATAGTACGCTCTTATGTGGCTAGCAAAGCCGAATTTACTTTTAAAATTACGTCTACAAGGAGCGCAGTAGTCCCCGACTGTAAAAGCAATTCCGTGTGTTTATGTTTTGCATTAAAATATTACAAATGTTTATCAGAAATCTAAATTTGTTTTTTTCATTTTCAGTTATTTTATCAATATTATGTATCAATAACGGTAAACACACCTATATGTTTAATTTCAAGTTCGTGTGGGTAAATTTTGCACGAATTTGCGATAGTCGCACAGTCGCATACCGTTGCGACTGTCGTATAATCGCATTCGACATCAAAGTAGATTAAAGTTTTAGGTAACATTACCGATTTAATCAACCTCTGAGATGTAATTCATATTTGAACGTGGTTTTAATTTTAAATTAAAGCTAGCAAGTAATTTCTTTGGTTGAGTGTCGCCATGTAAGTCCCACTTTATGCCTGGTCTCGTTCATCGACTGTGCTCAGTGGCACTTTGCTGACTTTACTAGCACTTGTAATATAGGGCCAATGGACTATATTGCTTTTCTTGTAAGCTAATGTGAACGTAAAGCTTGTTTAGAAAGTTTAAAAACTTTAAACATTTCTGTGTACCAAAATAGATTTGGTCAGGTTCAGAGAGTCATATGCAAATTTTTATGCTATAAACAATCCGAGTATGAATATTACCTTGTACATACGCGCGCTCTCTACATCACCACGCCTCAGTGCCACAGTAAACCACCTCGTTAGTTCAGTTCGCGCAGTAAGCGGATACACGCGTGATGCTGATATTTTCGAGAGATGTTGTTGTTTAATATATCACGTTACGTTATTATCTTTTTCTTTATTGTCCTATCATTTTTATATTGTAACGAATACCACGTTTACGTTAACCATAACGTATATTATTACCTACGTCTTTTTATGTCCAATGTAACGTATTCTATTACGTACCTATTTATAAATACCGATCAACTGAGTCCGAAAAAGAAATGGAATACTGGAAAAACCGTTCATGATTGAAAATAATGGATGATTGAAACGTTTCATAAACATACCTACCTGTAATGCTGCGTCTGAGAAAAGGCATAAGGTCGATTTGATGACGTCACGCCCTTGTAAGATACCCAGCATGGGGATTATTGGCAAGAACCCCTCCTGAAAGGCCTATGTGCAGCGGTGGACTTAAACAGATTGATGATGACGACGAAGAACTATAATTATTATATAAGCCGTACTAGTATTTCGTATATAAGTTACACTGCGTTCCTTTTAACTCAAATACGGAGCCTCATGTTTTAAAATTGATTCAAATATCATTCTATTTTTCGAAAATGTGTTTTAAACTTTTATGTACAAATACATATCTATTCAATTGTTAGTTTCAAAATGATCATACTCACGTCGATTTTGTACCAAAATGTAGGTTCGATTGTACACTTACTCATTTACTCGAAATACTCAAAACGAGGGTTAAATTATAAAAAGCAAAAATAAATTTCCATCGGTGCTTAATAATTCTAGGCATAATAATATCTTATATATTCAGAAAATACGTAACTAAAATTTTTGTGTTTAATATTTCAGTACGAACTCAAAATAGGAACGCATTTTTCGTCTGACAATGAAGTAAGTACTTATGTAGAACATAGTAATCGGTAGTTTTAAGATCTCTAAGCTTATAAATACTGTTAGAAATATTGAAAAAGATGTTCTCTATAAACGAACCCTTTTATAAAACTAAAACTAGGTAAGCAACTCTTTTGAATTCCGAAAACCCCATTGGTATCGTTTTAAAGTTCACTACAGATACGAAAGATATAATACCAGTAGGCAGGTAACTGTCACAGGCTTATTACGCTGGATATGCATCTTACGATCTGAAATGCACTTTAACACGATCGAAAAAGGTCGAATTTTGTTTGCACACCTCTGTAAAGATGTACCTTGATACCGTTGTATTCGCGTGAATGTTTTACGTTGCGGCAGCTATGAATCTTAAAACGTGTACAGTACTTTTAAAATAGTAGTAAACTCGAAATTTGTTATGATGTCATCATTTGTTTTAAGCCTTATATAGGTATATATCATTTACAGGAGTATACCGTTATTCTTAAAACAACATATCGCAAACTCTGTGTCGAATCAAGGAACAATATTTTGTCAGCAACCTGTTGTCTTTTGAATGGATAATCGCTTGTGACAGTCAGAGCATTTTTTATATGTTTAAACGAACCCACAAGCAGACGGATAATTAATTAATAATTAGTCGAGGACAGGGCCCGAAACCACTCATTAGGGGAGGCCTGTATCCAACAGTGGACTGAGATAGGCTGATGACGATGGCAATGACGAAGAAGGATAAGTAACCGAATTAACTTACTTACATAAATTCTTTTACCTTTTATCTCAAAATGACGTCACACATTAGCCCTGTGTTCCAAACATGATTACTGTCCGCGATAATTCCCACTACTTATGATCTCGTCAATGCTTATAAGAAACAAAGCTTTTAGGATTTCCATCGCATTTAAAACATCCCACAAATCGAATTGTAATCCTATTGAAATTGAGTCAGATTGAATACCTAGATAAGTCTTATTAATATACCATTATGCCAGGTCTTTTGCAGGATAGATAGTCAGCAGCAAGTGCCAGATATCTCGATTCTTACACAGCTATTGTGCTTTTTCTGCATTCATCGCTCTCTTCATATACGCATGCCGGTTCTGGAGACTTGTACTCCGAGTAAAACATATACTAACATAAAGGTGACACGATTAAAAATGAAAATCACAGACAATAATATCGTATTTGGTGAATAATAAAAATGTAATATGTACGGAGTTCGTTCAACCCGTCGGCGCCGAGCTGTTGACTTACCTATGGTTCAATATTAAAATGTATTCCGACATCAAAATTGTAATCTCGCTGCGAACGCAAAGCTGGAGGAAATTGTATAAAAATGGGGGATATTAGACGAAAGGACCGCGGGCTGTTTGTATGTACGTACATATGTACATCCCTCGAATAATTGGTAACACACGTGCCACCCCACCGCAGCAGGACATACACGTGTACAGAAATAATTCTTGATTCCACTTGAAATAATATTAGGCTTAGTCTACTCGCGAAACTCACACTTATCGTATTAAAGTCACTCAGGAGTATTTTGCAGTGACTTCAATCAAATATGTCATATTTTAACATGTATAAATGTATAGATAAAGGACACTTAGAGCAGGAAAGGACACTTATATACATATTACATATCTTGATCTACTTCACTGATTGGCATTTTTCTATGCTACATCACGGTTTATAGTAAATATTGAAGCTTATATTATAAAATAGACATATTATAACTAGTTCAACATTAGTGTGTTAAATAAATAATTACGGCAAATAAAAAAGACATTTATGAGAATGAAAGGGGAATCCTTCACACAACACCGTATTCTGTATAAGCTGGTCTATATTGCACCTTAGAATTCCAAGTCAACTTCACCTGCCCGTGGTTGAGCCTGCTATACAACATACGAAGCTCTGACGGTGGACTGATCGCGAACAGCACAGCCTTCATAAACACAGCGAAATGCTCTGATCGCTGACTGGTAGCAGTATTGTCGATGAGAATACTTATGTTATACGATCCCAAACCCTCATGCCCGGCGATTATAAGCAAAAGGCGCCTTTGAAAGTTCACAGCGTAACATTATGGGAGCCAAATTTTCAGCAGTGGATTTAAACTGATGATGTGATAGACAGGCTGAGTGCAATAAAACAAACTCATTTCAAAAATGTCTCAATTTCAAAATAATGGATCTGTTGACGTGCAAATAAAACCACATTCCTCAAAGGCCAAATGATAAGTCCGTTTCAGCATTAACCCTAAAAGGGGAATCGTGCTGGAATGTGTAATCATGAACGGCGCGTCTTGAATTTAGAGAAAATCCGCTTCAGAAGGCTCATAATAGCAAGAACTGCAAATTCATTGGGAATTATTGATCGAAACGGTTTTTATGTGCTGTGATAAATATTGGCAAGTACTGATTTTTCTGTGCTAGTACATCATTCTCGATAATTTACTTTATAAGAAGAGTAGCAGACAAGGTAGACAAAGTACAGAGAGAAGCAGGCAAGGAAGATAGATAAGGTAGGCAGCAGGTAACAATTGCAATGGTTGCTACTTCTCATAGACTGAAACTAATTTCCAATAAACATTTGTCAATAAAATTATATTATTTTAGTTTAATAATGGTATTCAATAACAAGAAATATTCAACAGTTGGAATAGGATTATAAGTGTATATTAGTCCTATTAGTATAAATTGCTATGACTGCAATTAGTAATACTTAATATCTATCCTATTCGCAGTCGGTGGCAGACGTTTTACTATTCTTGACACCTTTGAGGTCTCCGATTCAGCCTAAAATATTTATTATTTTAATGGCGATTACTTTTTTGATTATTACAAATATTATAATTATATTGCTTATACAATATTACAAATATTATTATAACACCGTCACGACAGGTCTCTTATGGAGTCTCTGTCTTGTTCAGGTCATCAGACCATCTGGTAAGAGGGCGACCTACGCTCCTCTTGTACAGTTTTATACAGAGAACATCAAGTGCCAACTTTTTTTTTTTTTTTAACTAGCCCTATCTTTGGAAACCTGACGCATTCCCTCAACAATTCTTTCATCATTTTCAATCTTACCGATATTTTTTAAAGCCGTCTTTGTCTATAAATAGCCAACGGTTTCAAATAGTCAAAATATATGATCACTCCAGCACTGAAAAGCGCAGTAGCACCCCAGAATTGTTTAATTAAATTGTGTTCATTTAGTAAATGAAGTACATCGCCGCTTCATAACAGCAAGTTTAAAGCTAAGCCTTGCGAAGACGAATATCACTACTACTGTTTGTGACCAAAATATTAATTCGAGTTTAATATGAGTATAGAAATAAATATCTAGAGCGTGTGAAATGTGCCTATCGGCTCTCAGCCAGCGTGACAGACTTGGCCTTAGCCCTATCAATATGAGAGGAGACTCATATTACAACAGTGGAATGATAAAAGAGTCGGAAGAAGAAGAGGAATGAATTCTTATACAGACATAATATGTTAACTGAACGATACTATGGACGTTAATGAACTCCGACATCATGCAATGCTTAGTTCATATGAGAATTACCATACCCACTTGAGCGTTCTGTAATGTGGATAGCGGCACAATATTCTTACTTCAAGAATGACTACTGGGTCGCGTAGCGGGCAACACTGTCGCCAAAATGGAAATGTCTGTCACAGGACATTACTGATATATAGTAATCAGAACTCATCTCCAGAGTTAATGTTGAAAACGATTAATAAAATAATACATTCAATTAAGAATCTGTGACGTAACATCACGGTTGTAATGCCCGAAGGGGTATGCAGAAGGGGGTATACTGCACTTCCACGTTTCACCAGTTATAGTTACAGAATCTACGAAATCATTTTACTTATGAAATCTGGCGCTAAAGATTACTCTTCCTGCATTTATTTTAAATTACATTGGTGCTATCCATTTATACGCAAAATTACATAACTATATACAAATTGTCATTGACTCTTATATATTATATCTGATATGAATCTGCTCTCAAAAGGAACTGTAAGGATATTACGCTGGTAAAGTGCGTATTAGAAGACTTCACGCATCTGATAATATGAAATGCTTATACTCAGGCCCCCTGCTTTCATCGGGATGTTTTTCTACCTCATTTTGTCAAATTATATGTGTGTCTTCAAGATCTAACTTCAGACGCTTTCAGTGGAAGCCCGAATTCGAAACAACTAAGGTATTAATGCTTTTGTTCCAAAAAAATAAACCTTGTCGAAGACTTTTATAAATTTTACACTTTTTATCATAACCCTTGTGTCGCTACACTTCAGACTTGAACATTGTTAGGTTGCAAGCTTCCTTCCAAAACGCGCTCAGCAGGAAGAGGTCACTGTACTGCAGTCAGCTAACTTAATTGTTACACAAATTTCAAGTTATAACTTATAACAGTTTCATCCTTGTATCACTGACAGTTTCATAATTATTCGTTAAAACTATATAAACATTGTTGTTTACGTAAGATTCTTCAAACTTCCTCTCCGTTGATAGCACGACAACCTATTTCCTTCGTCATTAAAAGGCACGGAACAAAGGAAATTGATGGGCCCTGTTAGTTAATTAAGTTATCAAGAACAACCCCGCGACATACACTCGCTGCTGAAAACAATAATGAATAAATTGGTACATGTAATAATGACAAAGATTATTTTGCCGCCTGCGGGAGCTTTGTCAAAGGGTCTTGTTGTCAGCACTCCACAGAGAAATTCGTTGAACCTGCTCCAAAAACACTTAACGCTTTTGTAACTCAACCGAGTGTGAACGGTTTTAACCTGGTCCGTTTGTACATGTTATAGTGCGGTGCACACTATACACAATATATTTATACCAGTACTATACTGTCTGTTCTCTTTTATTTCTTTATTTTATTACTTTTGAAAACCCATGTTTACATACTGATTCTCTATGTACTGTACCTTTCTTTGTCCACACGTTTGTATACATTTTTATATTACGATTACAAATTATTAGCTATCAATAATCCTTTCATCTTTAATATACATGAAACGAAAAATATTTGGTATTTGTTTATTTTGCATGTACCTACTTGTCCTCTGTTTGCGAAACTTAAATAAACCTTCTAAATGAAGGATTATTTGACATTAATTTAACCACCGATCTTTCTCCTGTATTCATCATCTCTTGCAGATATCCTGTATGTGTAGCAATGACTGCGAATGAAGCTTTCTTTCTATCTCTTTATTTCTTTCTTTCTCTTTTCTTCTTACTTTTTTCTTTCATTCTTTCTATTTCTCCTTCTTAATCATAAAGTACAAACGAGAGGAAAAACATCTGTCCTAAACTCTAGCATATAAACTCAAACAAAAGTCCCGTAGTAGCGGCAAAATGTTTCATAATGAAACCGCGTAGACAACGACATGTTAGGTAATCTCCATTTCGAATAGCGCGCCACTGTATAGTCGCAGCTTGTGAATAGAATTGTTGTATCGCTATGAACATGTTTCATGCTGTTATAATAGAATTACTCCACTATATTTACATAGCGATAAAGTGGTAAATAAATATGTAGGGCATGATAATGAATGCGTTACATTTTCTTTATATAAAAAAACTGCCTATGAACAGATAGTTGTCCTTTCAGTGTCCTTGTGTCCTAGATATCACTCAATGGTATTAAAAAAACCCATTCCCTCAACAGTAAGGTATAATTGACTGTTATTTCATTCTCAAAAGCCTTTTACCGTTGAACACGGATCTCTTCTTAGAACAAGCTTTAAAGCCAGTCTGTAGCACTGATCATGTGCGGGTTGGCGGCATTCATACACATTTGAAAACATTGTAAAAAACTGTACGCAGTGCACGTTTTCTCACTTTATTTTCACTGCCATTTGATCACACACATATGAAAATACGATATTGTAAAGAACTGTACGCACATGCACGATTCCTCACGCTGTATCCAAAGCCATTTGCTATTTGTTACCCATTAATACCTGTGCCTATACAATTGCCTTAATAATGTACAATATAATAATAAGCATATTGGCTCAGTTAGGGCTCCCCGCAATATGCGGGGATATTAGCAGTACCGCAACCGTCTTGCGGTACGCTCATTGTGCGGAACGACGCAGGTGTACTCAGCCGCACTGATTATAATACGCAATATAACTTACCGGATATATACGTGTTCTAAATTCAAATTTTATTTAGCAAATCCTAATATATTGAGCTGCTTTTAGCGTTTTTTGAACTTAAATTTCATTTAGCAAATCTTAGCCGTCTAAAGTATTATTTATTTATTATTATTATTTATTGTTAATTATTATTTATTATTAACCGTCTAAATTATTTTAGTTAATCATGTATTGCGTGTGGGAGACTTCATAATAAATATTTTTTTAATCTAGTTATTTTGATTTTTTTAATAACTGTCTTTAAGAATTACGTTCAATCGATTTTATTATTCATATGGAGTTTACTGTTAGCATTTGAACTGTGGAATTAGTTCGTTAAATTGAAACCACATGCCTTCATTTACGTTGGTTATTGCAATGATCCGAACGATAGCAATAACCATCTTGTCACAAACATTACGTATTCATTTAAAAGCATATTAACATCGTAAATTAGAAATATATTGAAAATCAACAAGCCCAATGCATCGGGTGTTATTAAGATATTATAGAAGAAAAAGAATTTATAGAAGAAAAATAATTTATTTGACAGTAGAATTAATTAAAATAAGTGACGTCTGTTGTCTATAAAAATCCTTGTGAGCTCATTTTCGGGATACCTATCGTTGAGTTCTCCTGGCAAGGGGAACCCCTGCCCGTTTGAATAGCCAAACTGCCTTCTTTGCCTACTAATCTTTGTCTGTAATAGATTCTTAAAGTGATTTTGTCCTACAATTAGAAAACTCGATATTTTGTTGGTTGATCTGGGATCCTGTACCAATTGATAAATGAGTTCCGTGTTGTTTGTTTTTATTTTCCTAAAAATATTAAAAATTCGGAGAATACAATTACCTTCGTAACTTAATAGTTTTTACACTTTTCCTTTACAGCATTCTAGTCTTAAAAGAGTTATACATAGATGCACAGACGAATAAAAATTCAGTTGTTTTGTTGTGACCCATTGTCGTACTGCAGCAAACATTGCGCAAATTATTTCTGATTTAAACAAGACAGGCTACTGTAATTACATATATAAGTAGATATATAAATTGTATATATCGTAATAATATATCGTTATATTTCTCCAATGCCTTACCTTTCTTTCACGTTCTGAGAAGTAATGGTGATGTAGGTACTTCTTCCTAGTAATCATTTTTATCACTACAAAAATAATCTTCTCTAACTTCAATGAAGTGTTTCATTTCATTTATATTTTGGACTTCTCTCAGATGAATATTATGTTACATAACTCCTACATGTTATACTCGTATATAAAAATAATTGAAAAGACGTCGCTAAAGATAGAGAAACCTAAGCATCCTCGACATTTAAAATATGACTGTACCATTCAATATCTTTCAATAAGTACTCGATTGTGAAAAGTTCCGTTTTAAGTCAATGGCGTTTTACTAACAAAGCTTGTAAGCCCGAATTTCATGAGGCGGCAATTCAAAGCGGCCTGCTACATCATGGCTTAGGCCTAAATAAATAATAAATAAAGCAATGCAAGCGTATCCCAATAAATCACTGCTCGCTTAATCTAGTGATTTGTAACGCTTATGTAAACAGATGATGTTTATGTTATATTTATCTGTTTATTTTTAATGTAATTGGTCGGTCAATCGGCTCTACAACATCACGACCATAATATAATCATTCATTTTTTGTAATAACGCGTGTACTAAAAGAAGGTTACATTAATAGATTTAAAGAAAGTCGATTTTCAAATTTAACTGCGTTAATTTTTTAATACATCATTTAAAAGTAATTTGGCAAGAATGAAAAATTTTTTAAACAGGCAAGGTTACACGATGGGGTAAGAGTAATAGGCGGACTTATTGTTAATAAGACTAATAGAGCTTGTCTCTGAGACAACCTTACTTTAGGGATCGTTTTTGAAGAAAAGAAAATTGGGCAATATTTATTTTACATCATTCATACATAGCACTGTTTACCCTGTAAGGGATCTGCCCTCACAGGGTAAAGAGAAAGCACCGAATGCCAATAGAAATATAGATTCCTATATACCTGACGTGATTCTCCTAAATACATCGCTCTCTTCCTACTCGCACCTGAGTCCTATAACTCCTAAGTTTCGCAACATCCAATATCAAACCGATTTGGTCATAATCTTAGAAAAGGTGAATGTTGGTCTTTCTTGAAATAATAGAAGGTAAAGAAGAAGATGAGACTTGTTTTATAGGCGCTAGAAGCGTCGGTAAAGAGACAAGTCTATATATATCAATATAATATGTCACATTTTATTTTATAATTGTTTCTCCAACTATTGTACCGACAAGAACAATGAGAACTTTGTAAGAAACGCAATTATACACGTCGCAGTCAATTTAAAATTTACAGCAACGTGAGGTCCAAAATTCGTTGCTACAAAAACAAAATGCTCTGATTCGCCCCCCAATAAGTAAGTTTGGACAGAATCTATTATTATTTAATTGAGTTGTTAATTTAATAAAAAGCTTTCACCCTCCAAAGGTTCTGTTAGTAACAATACGTTTTATACTAGTAGAATTCATCTGAACAAATTTTCTAAGAACAGTGATACTTGACACTTTAGAATTATAGGTTTTGACTCTACTGTCATTAATATAACCGATACTGTGATTTGTATTTTTATATTGAATAGCATTCGATACAGCGGTAAGGAAAAAAGCATAAGGAAACCCCCGAATTCTCGAACTCTCTAGAATGTTGTTGAAGACGCAAAAAAAACTACCAACATAACTTGAGCTGGCGTGGTAGACTACGAGAGGCAGCTGAAAAGATTTGACCCTAAGGTATAATGATGTAAATGAAAAATAAAATAAATATTTTTCAATATAGTCTCCTTCTTTTTCAATACACTTCTTACATTTACTATAAAAGACTTTTATTCCGGTCAAAAAACATTGCACGTTTTTTTCTTAAAAATGATCGTTTGCGGAAGCCTTAATTTCATTATCACTGGAAAATTTCCGTCTTCAGAGGTCTTTCTTCAAATTTGAAAAGAGCCAGGTCTGGATTGTAGGATGGGTGGTTGATTTCTTCGAATCCTGTCTCAGCGAGGACAC
>DWDT01000520.1:0-20380 GCA_018245595.1 Microceris scylla
CTCGTACAGGTCCGAAACTAGTCGGGCCACCCCGAAAAACGTACGTGAGTTAAGCCGGTACATTTATAATCAAGCCTAAAATATTTTAAAAATTTGAGAGCAGTAGAAATTTCTTTTACATGAACGGCCATAGAGATATTATATATAGAGTAGGGGAGCCAGCCTAAAATGTATAATATGGAAACCTTCAAGCCTATTATATAAACCTTCAAGAAAAGAGCGTATACCTTGCTTAAAGGCCGGCAACGCACTTGCTGACCCCTAAGTTGCAGGTGTCCATGGGCGACGACAGTCACTTACTATCAGGTGACCCGTTTGCTCATTTGGCCCCTATTCTATAAAAAAAAAAATGTATCCATCAAAAAATAAGAAAAGGCAAAGGAGGCTACCTATCTCTCTGCCTCTTCCTACTCGGGGACGCACAGGTAGCGCTAAAAAAAATAGCGGAAGTCATGCGTCACTATTGAGATAGAGATAGGATGTCGCGATGGTTTCTCTTCTTTTGACCATTTTGAAGGGCATCAAATCTTATGCTGCACCAGGCAGCAAATACCCTAGCTACGCCACTGCATTACTGGGAGTAAAATGTGTAAAGTTACAAGATGATGTTGAAAAACAAAAAAATAAATCTGAAAAAATGTCTTGTATCTTTGTTAGTCTATATATCTTGTATTACCTAAATCTATTTCTCTGCGATATTTATCCTGTCCTATTGGGTGGTTAGCAATGTTTTTTGTACATTCTGTAATTATTATTCTATACTAGAGTAAAGTAACATAAGTAAAACCACATTTAAGGGTAAAAGTTATATTATTTTGACTCATTTTTGAAGATCATTTATAACATGATAAACCAGTTTCTTTTTTCCAGTTTTTTAGTTCTGGAGTGGAGACCGCGGGTCGGCAAATGTAGTGTAGGATGCCCTCCGGCCCGGTGGGATAACGATCTGCGAAAAGCTGCAGGCAGATGCTGGGTGCGACAAACCGAGGACAGGGCGCGATGGCTCTCCTTGGGGGAGGTCTATGTCCAGCAGTGGACTGAGATGGGCTGATGATGATGAAACCAGTTTCTTGGCTTAAAATTTACAAATTATTTTTGAACACATATTTAAAATAGGCACATACCAAGATTGACAACAGCTTTGTCCAATTAATATTTATCGGAATTATACACATTAATCCATTCGTCGAGGCAGATAATATACACAGATGTGGTATATGCGAACCGGTGGCAAAAAGCACCAAAAAAAAACCTATTTGCAGTATGTACACATTTTTTATAATACAGCAAGGTACTGCTAGCCATTTCTGGAATTGGAATTTTTAGAAAAAATGTGAATAAAGGTCATTTTTACTGCCGTAACGAATGGGTTAATAAACAAGCTGTTCCTTATATTTCTATGATTAAATAGTTGTTACAGTTTTAATTAAACCAGCCAATTTGTATTATTTATTATTATTTTTATTTAATATTTTAATGTTAGAAGTTTAAATTATTCAAACACATTAATAATTTTATGATCAATCAAAGTTAATGCCAACTTGATATATCCATAATCATATGATAAGCAGGAAAGTGACTATATAGTTATTGTCAGCTTCTAGATGTCCACTGCTGGACATAGGCCTCCCTTAATCAGCGCCACTCCTTCCGGTCCTGGGCCTTCTGAATCCAGCACCTACTATCCAACTATATAATACTGCTTATAATTAAAATATATAACATTAGGTTCATACATTTCTATATTTACATACATTTTTAATGAAGAATTAAGTTCAAAAAGAAATGAGTACAAAAAAAGCACTTCTGTAGTTTCCATGACGAATTTAAAATTGTCACATTATTGGCATATATATGAAGCTTGTTTACATCCATTACTTATTTAAAATTGTTATGAAAAATAATATTAAACATACAAATATTGCAAATCGATTTTACGAACTGGCAATTTGTTTAAGAGGTCCTTCTAAATACTGAGCAATGGCATTAATTTTTTCCTTCAATATACCAAAGCCCACTGTTTCCTTTGCATAAAGACATAAGAGTAGATGAGCAACTTGTGTAACAGCAATTTTCCCATTTTGACAATCGACTAATATTAAATGTAATTTATCTTCTTTAAACACATTTCGCCCGTGTTTTTCGTAAGCTGACCAAACGTTACTTGCAATTGCTGCAGTAACTCTTGCTTCCTTATCGTTGTATCCTGAGTACGCAAGAAGTGCTCCTTGGTGAGTTAACAGCCTGCAAGCAAGCATAAACAAAACATGGGCATAACTGTTCGGATATTTTACGCACATTTCTTCATTTAGAACAAAACCAATTACAAAGTGTTTTCGACACCCCCGGTGTTCGCTTGGCTCAGAACTTGCGTCAATGCTTTGGGTTTCAACATTGTGTTCTAGCAAAATTGGATTATATCTAATTATCTGCCCTACATACACATTCATGAACATTTAGTCAAAGATATACAATTGATGACATAAAAATATTAACTTTTATATTATGACAATGACATATATTGTCCCTGCGATCAGTACAATGACATTGATATACTAGCAAATGTATAACTATAAACAGCCAAACAAATTTTAAACCAATTTTCTTGAATAATTCGTACGATAAAATGATTGTACATATACAAATTTGTGATTTTATACCGAAAATAGGAAAAGTAATCCATTTCAGCGACAATGTAACAGTGGTTGTAAAACACCATAATCATTAATTTCTTACATAAATTTAGAATATGTCTGACGTTTGGCACTAAAAATACTACAATTTCTTTAAACGTCCAAAGGAATTAATTACGTGTAACGAATCTGTACATTAATTATTATTATTACATGAAAATAATACTAGATGTAATGGCAGTATTCATTTTTTTAAATATCTCTCTATGTTTCTTAACTAGTCACTATAAGATTATTAAATAATATTTTCTGTAATACAAATAACTTATTTCGAGTTACACCTTTTATGACATTCAATTGATTACTGTTTACTTAGCAGGAAAAAATTTAGGGTCGTCGAATTTTATAAAAAAAACACTATCCATGTGCCATTGCTGGGTTAAATTTGACATTGGCAATTGATGTCATAGTATTTAAGGTTATTAATTCTGTCAAAAACGTGTGCGAGTGTATTTCAACTGTATTAAAAATGGTACGGCATAATAATCAGTTACCTAACAATCTAACACAGTTACAGAACTTAATAAAAAGAGATCCTGATTCATACAAAGATGAATTTCGTCAGCAGTTTGCTCATTTTGAAACGACTCTTGAAATTTTTAATCTCAATCCTACACAGTACAACAAAAAGTTAGACGAACAAGCTATGTTTTTAGCTCAAGTTACACAATGTTATCAAAACGAAATGAAAATGTTTCCTCAGAAGATTGTAGATGTGTTAAAAACACACAATTCGACATTACATCATGAAATGAGACTTGCTCTATGCAAATGTTTGATATTATTGAGAAATAAAAATTTCATATCTGCTTTCGACTTGCTGGAACTATTTTTTTCTCTTATTAAATGTCAAGACAAAAATCTGTGGGAGTATCTTAAGACACATATTATAACAGACATAAAGAATATGAATATGAAACACAAGGATATGAAACTTAATTCAACCCTTCAAAATTTCATATATACTATGTTGCGTGATTCTAATACAAAAACTGCTAAATTGGCTGTTGACATTTTGATTGAATTGTACCACAAGAACATTTGGAATGATCATAAAACTGTAAACATAATAGCTGATGTTGGGTGTTTCCACAAGGTTACTAAGGTAATGGTGGCTTCTCTGAAATTCTTCCTTAGCAGAGATGAAGAAGAAAAAACAGAGAATTCTGACAGTGATGATGATATTGATCCAAGAGATACAATGATTTCTAATAAGTTTAATAAAAAAACGAGAAAAAGGGAAAAAATGGTAGAAAAAGTCAAAAAGATAGCAAAAAAGAATAAAAAGAAAAAGTCAAAAGCACCCCAGTTTAATTTTTCGGCTTTACATTTGATTAATAACCCACAAGGCTTTGCCGAAAAACTGTTTAAACAGTTAGAGTCATCAAATGATAGATTTGAAGTGAAGTTAATGTTACTAGATGTTATATCTAGATTAATTGGTTTACATAATCTTTTTTTGTTCAATTACTATCCATTCATTGCACGTTTAATAATGCCTCACCAAAGAGAGGTCACTCGAATTTTACAATTTGCTGCTCAAGCATCACATGAGCTGGTACCGCCAGAGGTTATTGAACCAGTCATGAAAAGTATTGCAAATAATTTTATTACAGAAAGAAACTCTACAGATGTAATGGCAGTGGGTCTTAATGCCATTAGGGAAATTTGTGCTAGATGTCCTCTTGCTATTGGTGAAGATCTTCTTCATGATTTGGTGCAATATAAAATGTATAAAGAGAAATCTGTAATGATGGCCGCTAGATCACTAATACAATTGTACAGACAATCTATGCCTAAGCTTCTGCACAAAAAAGACAGGGGCAGACCAACAGAGGCAATATCAGAACTAAAGCCAAAGAAATATGGTGAAATAGATATTAAAGATTATATTCCAGGTTCAGAGGTATTGTTGGAAAAAGATAATACTGATAAAGAAAAGGATAAAGGAAAGAAAAAGATGAAAAGCAAAAACAATGACTCTGATGATGAATGGATAGATGTTGCATCTTCAGATTCAGAAATCAATATTTCTGATAGTGATGAGGACAATAATGAAGATGATAGTGAAGACGAAAATGGTGCAGATGTTAGTGAAGACGAAAATGGGGCAGATGCTAGTGAAGATGAACAAGAAGATGAAATTGAAGATGATAATAGTGAAAGTGATGATAATGAGGATGTAGGGGTTAATAAGCAAAATAAGGATGAGGTGAAAGATAAACAAAAGAATTCATTGTCCACTAGTAAAAAACAAAATAAAAGGAAAATACTTAAAGTTAAATCCAGTCAACTTACAAAAGAAGAAAAGGAGGAACGAATAAAAACGGCTCGAGAAATCGCAATGGATAAAATATTTACTGACGAAGATTTCAAACGGATTGAAGCAGCTCAAATAAGAAAAGCCATTAGTGGGGTTAAGCGGAATAGAAGTGTAGTTGATGAAGAAGATGAATCCTCTGAACTTGTTAAATTGTCGGATATTGAAAATATTCACAAAAAGAGAAAGCACGATAAGAACGCGAGACTTGAAACAGTTCTTAAGGGCAGAGAAGAGAGAGACAAGTTTGGGTATAAAGACAGGAGGAAAAATCCTAACTGTTCGAAAACCAATAGAGAAAAAAGAAAGACTAAAACCTACCAAATGGTTAAACATAAAGCAAGAGGCAAAGTCAAGCGATCATTTAAAGAAAAGCAAATAGCTTTTCGTAATTACCTAATAAAACAAAAGAAAATGAGATAGAACATCAATAAAAAGTACAAAATATTGTACTTACACTGTTGTACTGTACTGTTACATTATTATTGTACTTATATGTGTATTTACATTGTGGTGCTTTGCAAACCAATAAATGTTAAACTTTATTATGACATTAAACAAATAATACAAAACATGTCTGTTATTTTATATATTCTTAAATTAATGGACGGTAATATCGCTTAGGATATTTAAAAATACATTGCAGTTTAGGTGCAAGTAGCAATTAGATGGCTTCTTCAATGCTTTGATCAGGCGATTCGGTTGAACGTGCTGATTCCTGGGGTTCCAGGTGTAAATCATTCAGTTTTTGTTGCAATTCTAAAATATCAAAAATATGGATATTTATACTTAAGATGGTTGGTTATACTTGTGTAAATAATAAGACTAAACGAAGTTTCAATACTAACGCTCAAACTCTGGGTGAGTGGTTGCATATTGAACAAGTAATCTTAGTACTTTCTCCTCTGATATCAGTCCGGATCGGCCGCTGATCGCGCGAATCAGTTGTTGGCCACTTGTCACAGCTAAAACATTTCATTTAACGTATATTTTTAGCATATATACATATATTTTATGGTAGGTAAGGTATTAATCAAATCGAACTAATCAATAGAAATAATCAATCAATTCTCTTAATTATTCCATGGTGGGACGTATCGTAAGAGTGTACCGTACCCCACTGCCTACCCCTTCGGGGAAGTATAGGCTTGATGTTATGTAATGTTTCTTCTCTTAATTCATTAACGTTACATCTCGCCTGTAATCCACGAGTGTAATAGGTACACTTCCACATTTTACCAGTTACCATGACCAATGACGTCCGATGAATAGGTGGTGAGCCTATTGCCATATACTCTTAATTAATTAGGTAATAGAATTCTAAATTGCTTCGTTTATTTACATTAATATTTACTATTTTTTAAGGATAATCTTTACCACGAAACATGGTTGCCTACCTGTATTCATTTCGCCCGCTTGTAACAATTTGTTCACATCTATAAATCGTTTTACAAGAGTGCTCTGCTCCTGTAGAGCTACTGTTTGGGTTCCTATAACAATTATCGGGTTAATGATTTAAATACTCAAATCAATGCATAAAGTTACAAAAGCAATTATCACCTTTATCAGGATCACTTGATTTGGCTAGGCAACGAGTAGCTTCTTTAAGAGCTTCTAACGCCTTCTCATAATTCTGAAAAATAAAAAAATATATTAAATTACAGTGTCATCCATATAAATAAGTTTAATAATTTCTTCTTCCATCGGGACTACAGTCGTTTATGAGCCTAGGCCTCCTTTACAAACTTGACAGATAACACAATTACAAAATACACATAGGTACATATTTTCTTCGTACATTATGATGATGTTACCGTCGTATTCATACGGAACTCATTCTTCTATTTTATATGAAGTTTACCTCATAATCGTCAACCTCCATTTTGGCGCACTCAGCGTAGAAGGCGGCCAGTTTGTCATACGTTTTAGCCCGTGTGTAGAAGTGCAGGATGTGCCGCGTGAGGTCGGGCCGCGAGCGCCAGTCGGCGCGCCGCCGGAGAAAGTCTGCGGCCATCAGCTGAGCGGCGCGATCGCGCGTCGCCGCCGCGAACGTCGCGATCCTGTCCGCGTCGCCAGATCGCATCAGCCATCTCATCGCACCAGCCTGACAGATCAAATTAAGTAACTATGTGTTTAGTTCCTGTATCAGTGAAATCTTACTATCGGCTATAGAGTACTAAAGTTCGAGTTAATACGTCACATTAGAGCACATGCTAAGGACGCCGTCGTCGAAATCGACGAGGCACACTATATATAACTGTAAAATCTATTACGATATTATGTAGATTATCAACCCTCTGATTAACATGATACAGGCTCCCTTCAAGTGTTCTTTGGGTCAGATTTATAAACACACTTATTTGATACTGATTAGTCATAGATTTAAATGTATAATAATAGTAAAAATATCATAAACATGAGCTTGTATATTATCTACTTTGGATATTTATCTGTTAATGAAGCTATAAATGCTGTCTGCATTCATGTCAAATTCCGCATTAAGATAATTTATGTTGGTGGTGCCGATTTTCATGTATCCTTTTCATTTCAGTATTATTGACCTTAAGTACTACATTGGTTCCTTCTTAGTCACGATTTGTTCTCTGATACCTTATCACCGGCGTGGGCGAGTCGTTTAGCGGCTTGGTGGTATAGCCCTCTTGCTCCGAGTACGTCTGCTAGCCGCCGTAGTAGAGCCGGTCGTCCGCTCGTTCCAGCCGGCGCTGCTAGTCTCTCACTTAACTCTTCTGTCAGCGGGTCAGTGCTCTCTTCTACTATATTCAGTGCTTCTTCGTACTGAAATGAAAAAGTCATGGCATGCAATTTTTTAACTAAGTAGGCATCTAGGCTGGTATCACTTACGCAGAGCAGTAGTGTATCTAGAATACCTTTGTTGCATTTGTAACAATATTTCGCTATTTACACATTCACAGTTTTAACCACGAGGATAAATATAATTCGTAAAATGTCACTTGTAGCAGTTCCCTAAGATTTCCCCACTGGTATAGACGCTTCCTTAACTTATGTAAAGTTATAAAGTAAAAATAGAATAAAACCTTTCCTGCCGTAGCGAGCAACGCAGCTGCATGCGAATGATGATCAATTTTGCGTAAATGCGCCGCGAGAAACTGTGCAAGTTCAGGATCGACTTTGTTTCCCAATGACTCAACTGCTGCCAGCATAGCATTCGTATCACCAGTTGCTAACGCCAGTTTCAGGGCATTGTGGGGCATGTCTGTAATTCATGTAAACTTGATAACTTCGGCTGGTCACATCCAGCTTCTGCCTTTCGCTTATTATATTTTCTGGATAGTTACAGATATTAGATATAAAGCTTACCGGCTTTTTGATATAAGGAAATAGCCTGCTCGTTTTGTCCAGCGTTTTCGAGGATTGAGGCCGCATAAAGAGCATGTTTTTTAGATGCAGTGCCAGCGCGCCAGACCAAATTCCAAGCGCTTGCCTCTGCCGCGACTCTTATAGCTGATGATATTGCACCGCATTTTATATACATCTGTAATATTAACAATGTTGTTTTTATCAATATTTAATGAATAATTCGTGTTTTGTTCAATTTTAGGAGCGAGTTCGAAGTTTTAAAAAACATTTTTCAGATTAGGTTCCTACGCAAAAAAAGTCGGTACTTACTTTTACAGCGGTTTCAGTGTCATTAAAGTTCATTTCTAAATGACGAGCCATTTGATACATTGAAGATGAATTCTTCATACACACTTGCTCAGCTTCGCTTATCCTGTCCATATGACATAATAGCCTTGTTTGGTCCCCGAAATCATTAGCACGAGTATAGGCTTCTAGGGCACCATCCAGATCACCAATACTTTCTAGATAGTGCCCCCACCACATGATGAGGCTATCGTTATTAGACGTTGATACATATTGAGCCAGCATGGGAGCTTGTCCTTGAGATATCAGTATCCTAGGAACGTGAGGCACTAATGTACCAGCACTCTCGAATAATTTTAAAGCAGCCCCGCTTTCACCATTAGCCCAGAGAATCTTTGCTAATTTATGTTGTGCACTTTTCACTAGAAGAACATTCTCACCTTCATTGTTGCCATTAATAATTTCTTGTAGACCACCCTCCTTGGCTGATAAAAGACGCGTAATTAAATCGGGTCTATTCGCTTCTTTGAACAATTTTTCGGCATCTTCGAGCATACCTAAATTGACGGCGAGTACACCAACTTTACAAATATCGCTCATACTATCATCGTTCATTACTTTTCGCATCATAAGTGCCCCTTTAATGTTGCCCATTTTTCCCAAGCATATTGCTCCAACATCGGCACGTTTACACGATACACAAACTTTAGCTAAACTATTCCAAATGATTGAGTTCTTATTGGCCGCTAGGTTCGCACCCGCTATAACGGCCTTTTCTAAATGACCTGTCGTCATGTAGAACAAAAAATTGAGCACTTGTCGTAACCGTGCGGCATCATAATCAGTATTGTCATCAAATTCTTGAATCAAAACTTTCTTTATGTTTTGCTGTGATAGAATAACGACATACGGTGTAAATAACGAACAAAGCGTAAAATTTGATGTTAAACTTTCTTCCATCGATGTACACCAATTTTTATACTCGTAAAGTTTGTTATCATAACAAAACAAGAGATGAATTTTATCAAATTCAGAGGAACGCATATGTACCGCAACAAGTCTGGGGTCATTCACATCCCATAAAATAGCTATAGGTACACTTTGATATGGAGGTAAATTTGTATCAGCTAACAAAATGTTTGTAATAATGTCATTTGCAACATCCCATAAGTAAAGTTTAGGGTCTGGAGCTAGTCCAGAGTTAGCTATACTTAGGCATATGTTCAGTCCTGAACAGTTAACAGATGATCTCATTATTTCACCAAAATCCTCAAACATTTGGTAGCAATTCTTTGGTGGATAGGGCATTCTAAGCCCTTTTTTAGTTATATCAACTAATTTTAAAGTGCCATCAATAGTTGCAACCACTACATATCTGTTAGTGTTTGTTATTAGAATAGGCTCCCCCTCACCCTCAGTGCTTGGAAGAATACCTAACTTGTTACCAGTTACTGAATAGCATTCTATGTGTGGACTGCAAACACCCACAAGAATATCACCATACAATATTAGTACATCTGTTTTCCAAGGAAAAGTACGTAGGGGTGAAAATTTGGTTTCATTCTCTTTGCCAGACATCCAGATCTACAAAACAAATTTAAGACTCAAATTCAAATTTTAGGTCAGTTATATTCATTACAGTAATAAAAAACATGATACTAAATAAAACAGTTTCAGTTGTACACTGCATCACATCTGAATCTTTGAATATATCTTCTGAAGTAGTCACCTAACTATTTGCCTGGTAGTTCACATACTAGGTCAGAATTTCATCATCTGTGAGTCTCAGATTGGGTCAGAATATGGACACACCAAGTTAACTCTACAAATATGTGTCACAACTTGCACTGCATCTAAATAGAATTCAAGTATAATACCAATGTCAAAAGTATATACATATATGAAGAACAAAATAGCACATTTAATGATAAAAACGACATAATATGACAGAATAGATTGCTCTTGGCTTTTTTTTCTTTTCTGGATAAAGCTTAGTTTTCTAGATATAATAATTACTAGATATCCTTAATGCATTTCCAAATTCAGTCAAGAATTCTTTATATTCATATTTTTACTAATTCAAATCAGATGCTATGTGGAACTGCTCTTAGAGATTCCCAATTTGAAATTAGTTTAGAAAGCTTACCTGGACTTCTGTTCCATCTCCTAAAGCAACATAGTTGTCTCTGAACGCAAAACATTTTATTTTTTTTGTTGTACTAATGCTAGATGTGACATTATTTTTGTTTGTAACAGCTATTTCATATGCAGATTTCTGAACCATATACACTGTGGGTGAATAACCCCAACAAACTTGATGTTCTTGAAGAATGAACACACTGGTTATGCAATTGACATGTAGTAAGGGATTCATCAGACCTTCAGAGCCCCAGCTAACTTCCTTCACTGTGCCTTTAATAGAAGTACTGCTAATTAACTTCCAGCTATTTCTATGATCTTTCCTCCACAGATATAAATTCCCCTGAGTAGTTCCACAGCACAGTGTGTCACTCAAATTACAATAGCTGATACTTGTGAAGGTGTCTCCCTGTGCAATTTCCTCATTTTCATTCGGTAACACATCATTGTCACCTGTCTCACTGTCCCAAACTCTGATAATGTTATCACCAGTTATAACAGCTACACAAGAGTTACCAGCCAGGACAATGCACTGACCATTTCTAGTTGTCATTCTGACATGGGTGTCTGTTGTAAGAGAACCATCATCTGATGAAGCAAATCTTGACAAACTTAGAGCCCCTCCAGATTCCCATGCTACCAACAAATAAATGTTGCTTAATATTCCCATAAATACAATAACTCCTGGAGTATTAAGAACTTCTGAGCAAGCTCCATTATGATCAATATACAGTATGACACCATTATCTTGTGCAGCATAACATGCATGATTATCCGGTTGCATACCCTCTCTCATTCTTGCTGTTGTACGTGGTCTCCATGCCGCTAGTGCATCTAAAGCATTTTCATCACCAGCAACAGCTGCTCGAGCTAGACCTCTAATTGAGGACTCTGAACTAGGGTGTGGTGAACAAAACTTAACATGAGTTATGATGTCACTGAGTTGATGATGAAATGCTGTCAATGGTGCACCTGTGCCAGTTTGCCACCCAGAAACAGACCCAGCAGCATCTGTGGCAATCAATCGGCCTCCTCCCAAACTAAAATTAACTGTTGTAAGAGCTGCATTATGAGGTGCTTCTAATCGAGCCCAGGAATATTCCAACCAGATATAAAGCTCCCCGCCATCCCAACCTGCCACTAGAAACTTTCTTGTTGGATGCCAAGCGAGAGTTGTGACTTGATTAGCCAACAAAACAGGCCATTCACATCCTTCTAATGCCTGTCCCTGTAAAAGGTATTGTATTTAAAAAAAATTGAATTTTTGTATTTTTAACAAAAATTTAATTAACAAGCACAAAGTACTAAATATATTTAATTATGAGAAAATTATGGATTCATATTTGAAGAATAATATTGTGAGACAGTGTAAGTAAAAAGCCATATATTACTGTTGTATGCCATGCATGACATTTTTCCATAAATGTACATTTTTTAAAATAAAATCAATAAACATTGAGTTTTTTTAGTTATAAGACCATAAACATTGTGTATAGTCCAGGGAGATCCAGATGCTCATGTACAAAGACCTTGCAAACAATTATTAGAAACTAAAAGTAGTTATGTATAGACCCTACATAATAACATTCACACGCTGGATGAATATTTATAAAAACGGTGTTCTACATACACATATTTCAATCCAAATAGGATCAAAGAATTAATCGATATTTTAAAAAGTATCAGGTGTAATTATAATTAAAAGTAAAATAGTACTTCTATTTTCCATATGTAGGAATAACGCGTTGTACAAGAAGTATTTTGACTTTCTCAAATATATGAGATAGAATTAATTGTACAGATCGGATTTCAAAATTAAGTACGTACATTTTCTTGAAATATTGTAACAAATCCCCCTTTTTCTTGATTAAATGACCCTACAGCTAAGAGAGGTAATGATGGATGCCATGAAGCAACTGTTGAAATAACATTGTTATCTATAAAATTTATTTTTGTATCAATATACAAAGTCATTTTGTTTGTTTACAAATAGACAGTTTTTCCCATTTGCTTCTGGATTCAAGGATTGTATTAAAACTATTAATGTTGCCGTAATAATTATTTGTATGTCACAGGCAAAACAATTTAATTTTACATCTATTTTATATATTAAAATCGCTTTGCTTTGATGTTAATAAATTGCAATATTTTCTTGACTTCATGATAAAGATATTATAATATAATATATGTGGACTTGATTACTTGATGCTACAATTTTACACAACATTTATTTGCTGGTGGTGCCCCATTTAGAATTTATAGCCACATGCGGTTGAACATGTCAAAATATATTTCTTGGGCAAGGCAAAATATACATCTTGATATAAATATTTTATTAATTGGCAAATCACATCTGCACAAGGGATGATTATGTTTATACAACTTAAATTTAATTTAATAAAATAAGAAAGTTAACACAGCGAAATAAACTTTTGCCACATGTTTGTACAAAAAGTACTGTGTATTTTTCCATATAAATTATACCAAAATTTAAAACTTGCAAACTTGTCCTTACAAAAACGAATGCCCTAAAAAGCCGATCAATTCTGAAATCTACAAAATAAAAAAAAATATTATTATTTAGTAGGCTGAAGAGATGAAACCCAAACTCGATATTTACTAAGTGAAAAAAGGTCATGTCATTATGTTGTCATCATAACACAATACATGCATAATGTATCGGTTTCTCTTTCTATAAGCGACGCTTATTTTTTTTGGTAAAGAAATAGCTTAAGTTATTTAGAATGTGGTATCTTACTTCGAAACATGATTCTAGAATAATATATGTTATACCAGGAAAAGATGTAATAATTGGAAGGAGTGCGGATGGTCAAAATTGTAACTTTGCGGTACCCGGGGATCCTTCGCTTAGCAGGAAACATGCATCTTTATCAATTAAAGAAAATAATTTGGTATTACAAGACTTAGGGTCTAAATATGGCACTTTTGTCGATAATGCTGAAAATAAATTGGAATGTAACCAAGATGTGATATTACATGTGAATGACACAGTTAAGTTTGGTAAGATGAATTGTGAATGGAAAGTTGAAAGGGTCAAAGATTTTGTCACTTGTACTTCAACCCTTAAAGGTGAAAACGTTCATAATCTAAAAATGACCGTAGAAAAATTAGGAGGAGTACTGAAAAGCGAATGGGACGATTCTTGTACACACTTAACAATGCCAGCAATTACTTTGACCATCAAAGTGGTTTTAGCCTTAGTGCATGGCTCATACATAGTAAAAATTGAGTATTGGAATGCATGCCTTGAAGCTGTTACACAGGGTTTAAAATTACCTGACCCATCTCAATTTACTCCTCAGATTCTTGAATCAACACTCAATAAAGAGTGTGTATCGTTCCTTCCTAATGAATCTAGAAAATTATTGTTTTCTGGCAAAAAAGTAGTATTCTTTTCAAAGAGACAATTGGAAATGTATAGAATGATTTTGAAGCAAAGTTCTGCTACAGCATTACTACTGGGTTCAACAAAAATGACAAAATCAAACCTTATTGCTGACAATGTTATTGTAATTCAATATAATATGACATCTAGTAGTCAGGATACTGAAGCACAGAAAGAGCAAATAAAGGAAATTGTTGATTACTTGAAGAAAAAGAACAAAAGAGTTGTTGCAGATGCAGAGATAGGTTTATCGATTTTATATAACTCACTTGAGAAATATTGTAACCCAGATTTTAATTTCACATTGGAGGTATTGAAACAACCGGGTGATCAATTTATAAAAGCCAATAATATATTAGCACATGAGTCGCAAAACTTATCGGAAAGAATATTAAATGAAAAAAATATAAAAATTGATGAAAGTTTAACATTTGTGGATAACATCATAGCATGTGGTAATGGCCAGTTAACAGGTAAAAGAAAAATTATGGATGAAGAAGGTGCTGTAAGTGCTAACAAAAAAATAGCTGGAGGGGATAGTTTTGATTTCAGCGATACAAGGAACAAAAGAGGCGCTGATGATGCTGATGATATTGTAATGAATCCCTCAAAGAGAATGGCTACAGGAAATTGTGCAGATAATGATTCATTCAATTTCATCAAACCTTCCAATAAGAAGATTGATAATAACATGAAACATTTAAATTTGGTGAAACCTACCAAACGAAAATTGGAACAAGAAGATGATGAAGAAGGACTTTTTAATTTTGTTACGAAAAAGATGGCTAAAGAACAAACTTCTGATAACAATGATCTGAATGCTAAATTAAGTGATGTTGCAGACAAGAATATTGATGCTGAAATACCAAGTCTCAATAGCACAGCACCCATATGTGAAAAAGTAGATGTTACAGGGTTGAGAGGAATAAAACTTTCAGAGCTGATGGAGCAGAATTCTAACATGGAAAGTAATAATAATGCAATGAAAGTTATTAAGCAGGAAGACACTGAAGATTTGGGCACAACTGTTCTAGAAGTACGAAACGATTTAATAGTGAAAAGAGAAATACCATTATTGAAAGAAGACACAATTGAAATGAGTAGGTTAAAGAATTTCAAAAAGTTTAAAAAGGTTTGGCCATTGAAGTTACAAGCATCTATGTCAAAACTTTCACTAAGTGTTGTATAATGTCCTATATTTAAAAAATACTCAGTTATTTACAATGGTTAAGATGTTATTGGTCCAATTGGTGGTTAGGTTAGGTTGCACTTTTTATCTAATATCTGGTTGGTCAATTTCACAGTTGATTCAAAAAACCTTTAATCAAGGATGTATATACACATATGATTATTAAGTTTTTTATTGAAAAAATATAACACAATAAATCTCACAGCAGTTGTTTTATAAATTTGTTGATATATTCCATAGACAGATTGCAAATTGGACAAATCACACAATGCACATTCATTGGACTGTGCCCTGTGCCAATAGTGCCTAATCATTTATTCAGGATGTAATAAGTTGTCAATGTAGCACTACATTACTTGGTGCTGGTTAAAATAAAACAATATATTCTGTTACAATAATTTGTAATAAAAAAACTAAAAAGCATGTGTCAATATTTTATTAACTGCTATTTTCTGCTTCACTTTCATTATTTTCTATTTCTTCTTCTTTATCCTCATCTACATCTGTGTTGCTGGAAAAGAATTGATTATTTATTTAAGTATAAAATCATACTAATCATACAAGACTGTCTCGTTAGTCCAATGGTTGCAAGGGTGAATGCCGATAGGAAGGACCTGGGTTCAAATACCGAGTTGGGTACTATTGGAATTTTCTAATTTAGACTTTCTAGTAGTGACTTATGGCATGGATCTGTGCCCGGTGTATGGCGATAGGCTCACCACCTATTCCATGGGACTTAAACATAATGTGGTGAAACATGAGACTGTACTACACTCCTCTGCCTACCCCTTCAAAGATGACAGGCATAATGTTACGTTTTAAACTCATCTACAAAAATTTAAACAGAAACTTTGATAGCAATAGTTATATGATAATTTCAATAAATATTGCTAAAGTCAGGGGAGTAATTAAACATTATATTTGTATGATTAAAACATCTTATTTGCAGATTCTTTAATGTTGATGTCATGAAGAATGACAGGATACCTGGATATTAATGTTTTTTACACAAAAAATATATGCATAACACGTCTTATCAGCAGTTAGGAGGTAGCACGTGATAATAATTTATAATGATTTTGTTTTGTGTCACTATCCTAACTCCATTCTCTAAAAGTGATCAAGTGGTCACTCAAATTGATCAAACAAAAGTGCCACAGTAACAAAAAAATTAATATTTTCTTATTACCTCTCAACCTCTTTATTGTCAGTCTTTGTCAGTAACACTGTTCCATCAGGAGCAACACGGACCTTGCTGCCGGGTATTGTTGTAAGCTCGTCTTCATATTCAACAAATTGTTTTGGCTTATTTTTTCTTAATTTTGGTGGTACAACTGTGTTTGATGGCCCTAAAATAATAACCATAGTAGTATTATGTAAGGATAGGAGAAATCTCTGAGTGTAACTTAAATTCAGTGATTTATACATGTAAATTGTTTTCTTTGTTTCTTACACAGCTGTGTTCATGACAACATGCTCGTGTATTTTGTATGTTCAGATATTTTCAACAAGAATTTAATTTCTTTGCTACGGGACGTAAGTCTGATTACAGATCAAGTAGATTTAAAAGTACAGTTTTCCAGTGCAGGCTGGAAGAATTTGATTCATAGTAAACTTGGAGAATGAAAAAGAGTGCTGACCACTCACAATATTTTCCTTGACAATTTAGTGATATCTTTCGTGACAATAATATAAAATACAATTCATTCTGAACATTGTACTTACTCAATGTAATATACAATGGCAATGATAATGACAAAGGTAACTTTAGAGAAATTGATCTTATGTTTGCTTGACCTCCTGGATACTTATTGTTTAATTGTTTGACAAAACTCAACACATTTTCTTTTATCTTATCATGTGGCATGCCAGTGTGTCCTACTAGAAATGTGGATGTTTCTCCTTCACTTAGTCTCAGCATCGTAGTGCGGAGACCAACATCAATATCCTTTTTGATGTTTCCCTTTTCATTTATTTTCACAGGTATGAGCATATTATGTTTCTTGAAGAACATTTTGCCAAGTAAGTGTGAAACATGGTTTAATACTCTGGTGTCTACCATAATAAAGTCATGCTGGGTGAGCAGTCTACGCTTCAATTCAAACTGATCATACTCAACTCTCAATTGTCGCATTGGCAACACAGTTTTTACCTGAAATAATATTAATTACCAATAAAAAAAACATACTTCAAATCTATTTTGACAACACAAGCAGTGTTTGGACGTGAAATATTAGGTCAATGTTTAAAACACAGAAGTACTAATTAATTAGAATATGCAAGTTATGTACAGCAAGTTTAAGAATCTTTATCATTATGAAATTTGAACATGTACAGATTGCAATTATTATTCAGAATTAACTATAATTAATATTCTAGTATTAACTATAATTGATACTAAATAATGGTATCCCACTAATAAGAACAACTAAATAACAAATATGAAAATATTTCAAAATGACTGCCTCGTTGGATGAGAGGTTGCAAATGCAACTGCCAATCAGGAGGTCCTGGGTTCAAATCCCATTTCGGGTGCTATTGAATTGAATAATTTAGAATTTCTAATAGTGACTTGGAGTCTGGAATTACGCCCTTTGTATGGTAATAGGCTCACTATCTATTCCATGGGACTATAATATAATTAGTCAAACATGGGAGTGTATTACACTCCTCTGCCTACCCCTCCGAGGATTACAGGTGTGATGTTATGTTTTTAAAATATATTTACCTCTGTTACACCAGCATTTTTTAGTATTTCATCCCAATGTTCAACTGTGGGTTCATGATCTCTTTTCTTGCCTTTTCGCAAATCTGGTGTAATCAAGCATACCTCTCCTGATGATGATACAGTGCTGTGAGGCAAAACACTGCAAAGGAAAATAAAGGTATTTGGTGAAAAAATAAGAAGTGTGAAAATACTTCACTATTAAACGACAAGTGTTTATTAGAGATAGCCAGACTAGTTTCTGACTTAACCGAAGCCTTTTCGCATGTGAAGATGCTGTTAAAGAAGGAGCTCATTTGGGTCTGTCATTAATCAAGCTATAATCCAAGACAGTATATAATATATTCATTAATCAATTTTGTCCTCAAATATGTCTAAAAAGAATTTGCAATATTAAGATATGGCAAGTGAATAAATTGATCGGAATACTTACAATTTAATACTTCCCCTGGTATTTTGTATTTTAATACACCTTATTTCTAAGAAAATTGAAGTTTCGTCGCCAAATATGATGTTTTTCTTATTTTGATGGGTAATTAATTTGTCTAAAGCTTGCATGCTTTGGCTAATAATGCTGTCAGTTATATATTTTGATGGCATAATGTATTTAATGCGTTTACTCGGCCCATTGTTCTTTTCAATATTTTTTGCTTCGATTTGCGGGGTAAACGCTGCAGACACTGGAGTCGTTAACTTTTTCTTCATCACTTTGGACGAGTTACCTTTGAAGACTTTGCCTTTATTAGACTTATTACTTTTAGCGGATTTTATCGAAACCATTTTGTTATGAATTGCCTTAGTAGGTGCAAAATATTTTTTATAAAGATACAACTTCCTTAGCGTTAATATAACAAACAATAACAAGTAACAACGTGAAAAAGTTAGGTTATTACATTTTTTTCATATCTGTCACATTAAGCCAATTTGACCTTGACGTTAATAACTAAGTCGCAGATAATGGCTAATCATGCCAAGTATATAAAAAATGTAATGATTTTTTACTTTTATAGTTGCTTAATTAAATAATACTTAGAAGTAAAATAATTTAAGAAGCAGTTCTACGGTAACCTAAGAACAAGTTTCATTTTAATATCAGTGACATATCGTGATTATTATAGTTTACTTTATTTGTTTACCCTATGTGTATATTTATTCAAAATTCTATGTGGTTTAATAATATTAATTCAATATTAATAATAATGAATTATGGAGTCTTTTATGGACTACGTGGACTGCCGACATTTCAAATTTTCGTCAGTATCTATTGAACTAGCGTATAATCTCAACCAGTTGCTATGCTGAACAAATCGAAAGAAAGGTCAAAATTGAAATTACATGTCCAAATAGTAAAATAATAGGGTAAATCAATCATAATTGTTTTGTTGCTTAATCCTTACAATGTCGCCAGTATTTTTTATATTTAATATCCTTAAAATTATATAGTTTCTCAAAACATTGAATAAACATAATTATGACTGTTGCTATCGTATAATTATCTATTTTATTACAATTACGAACTCGATTACATGTCATAAAACTGTTTGTAGAATCGACAGAAACACACTTGGTAATATTTTTTGTTAGTACATGACTACAAAGGGTGTTAATTAGTATAGGTTTCTAATAAGTAATAATCAGTAAATAGTTTATATATATTTTAGTATAGACTAAACAAATATTTTAGATATACCTCATGAAGCCAGAATATCAACTTCACGTACTCAAATTTAAACATACAGAGTATGTCTAGTATGCGGTGTAGGTTCAATTATATTATAAAATAAGTCGTGTATAGGTATTAATTTCAGTCAAATGGAGCCTTGTGAATAATGATAACAGGGATTTGGTTGCCGGTTTTGCGATAAATATGTGAAATTGGGATGAAATATTTCACGAGTGATAAAAATTTTAAAATAATAGGTTTCATTACGATTATTGTTTAGCGAAACATATACAATATAAAAATGTTATTTAAACGGGTACTTCACGTTGTTTAATAATTTTAACCTTTATTCAAAAATTTAAATCTTTTAGTTTCTGAAAAATGAACAATACGAAAAGTACCGATAGTAATCGGTCACTTCACGTTCTTTGTTATTTTATAATTGTTTGTATTATATTTATTATAATACCTATTTGCGCAAATAATGTCAAGATTCTATCTATAGAGATTAAAGAAAAGGAGATTTGTTTTTAATTTTGCCTACATTTTTTTTTTCAACCCATTATAGTTCCACTGCTGGAATACGGGTCTCCTCTCGTAATGAGAGGGTTAAGGCCATAG
>DWDT01000521.1:0-20374 GCA_018245595.1 Microceris scylla
CTTCATCATCTTGGTCATGTTTATTCGAGTCTGTAATGATACTAAGCCATTTCAAAATGCTCCCTTTACACGATAATCATCAACCCTTTATCGTCATTCGAAGGGTTAAGGCCATATTATGTTACGTTGGTCAAGTTCGGGTCCATATGACGTAATTAATAATTAATTTGTAATTTCCCTAGTTAATACATTTAATTTAATAATAAATTACCATTAATAATGTGAACAAAACGCGTAAATATTAACCAGTAATAATGTGTTACTGATGGACGTCAAGCAAGGGCGCGCGTCTGAAGTTTCCTCACTTGATGTTTTTCATATTATGCGATCTTAAAACCACACCACACCCGCCGTTATCTCCAAATTAAACACACCACACAATGCTATTATTAGATGAAATATATCACAACAGTTACGTAAGGATGCAGATTAAAAGGTTATAACTAAAAGATTTCACATGATTATGTTTATAATAATGTCCAAAACCACGTGGTTTAGTTATTTTAAGAACGATACCATGTTTTTAAATGTTACGGTATTTCATTTTAGTTTAATTTACATTGCGTACAAATACATACAATTTAACACAATGTGTGATTGAAAGCTGCAGTGTATATTTAGTTTTGCTGCAATCACTAGTAGTTTTATTAATAGGTACATATGTTGAGTTGCTCTTAGTATGTTGACCGAGAGTCAGCTTTCTCAGTTTACGACTGAGAGTTGCTAAAGACGGTGGCATATTACGCTGATATAATTTCGTTTGTATAGATATTTGTTCATTTGTTCGTATTTCTTGTATCAGAAATTAAATATATAGTGATATTTGCTTTCTTTTTAAAAATATAAAATGAATGGAGTCTCAGAACTGAATGACATTGGAGGCAAGGAAAATAATTATTTTAATGATGATATAATTAAAAATGGAACAAAACTTGCCGCGAAAGTCAAAAGAGCCAGAAGTTTTATGGAATTATCAATGAGCGCTATAACTTCGACTAAAAGTGTCGATAATAAGAGCGAGAGAAGAGTCTTAGTTCTGTATACTGGCGGCACCATTGGCATGGTGAAGAACAAAAATGGAGGTAAGTCTTTTTAATTTATGAGTAGGCAAAGGGTATAATATATTTTGTATCAAATTTTTTATATGAACTCTAAAAATGTTTTAAATAATATTCCTACATAGCAATAGTCCGGCATGGTGTGTGGTTAATCTGTCATATTGATCTGTACCATCAATAATTTGTTTAAACTTTTTAAAGTGACGTTTAACAAGCTGCATTTATATAAATGATATGATAATTTAAACAATTCATGGTTTACAGCTGGTACGGTCTATGTGTATGGCACATTGCGCTAACTCTATTTAAAAAAGTGCAGTTTTGTTTTTATGGGAATAGAGGCAAAGGATTAAAGGTTTTCAAATGTATCATAAATGTGAGTGTGTTATTGTACCATATTCATTAAACAACGTCAGTTTTGTTGTCTCGATGACATTGGTTCTCGAACCATATTTGTCTAGTTTCGTTCAGTTATATCGTAATTACGCTTGACCACAGAGCCGCGAGGAAACAATTACAAAGTGCGGCGAATGTTTCATCAGATACATGTTGTATAATTGCACGACTCATACAGTTATGTGCTTGTGAATGTTGTAAAATTAAAACCGCGTAAAAAATTGAAAAAAAAATGTTTCTATTTTTTTACAAAATACTAATTTTCTTCTATATTATACCTACATATATTGATTATTTTTTTATTTAAATTAATTTAACTGGGTAAGTAAAAAAAATTAAAATGGGTAAACAGAAAATATTAAAATGAGTAATTAGGTTTGGAAGTCGCAATTTCGAATTTGTCTCACGAGATGGTGTTCCTTTAGTTATAGTTCGGGCCTGCAGTTTTACTAATTCAACCGATGTACTATTAAAAGCTGTCATTTCTTCCCTACGGTTGTGTAAAATTTATTACATTTATCTAATAGTTTTTTGTTAAATTCATCACTCGAGGACTTATTTTGAGACTTTTGATATTTTACAACTGCTTCGTTGGTCGAGTGGTTCTAAGCGCGACTGTCGATTGGGAAGTCCTGGGTTCAAATCCCGGATCGGGTACTATTGGATTTTTCAATTTAGAATTTCTAGTAGTGGCTTGGAATCTGGATCTGTTTTCCCGGTTTATGGCAATAGGCACACCACATATTCTATGGGACTTTAGCGTAACTGGTGGAACGTGGGAGTGTACTACACTCCTCTGTATACCCCTTCGGGGATTATAGGCGTGATGTTACGTGATATTTCAGAATAGTCAAGATAAAATTTAAATATTTGATTGATTTAAAAAATCCGTGTCGTGTTGTGCCGAGCTGACACAGATCAAGTTCGATAAAATGTGCGACGAGCTACCTCAGGTTCAAATCGGACTGATGACCAGCGAACGTCAAAAAGTGATAATAGCGATAGAAAGTGATAATTGGTAGGCGGGAATCGCATTCGAGAATGATTCAAAATGAGTGACAAATGGATAAACTTAGAATGCAATCAGTTCGTGCACATTAAATGCGGCAGCAAGGACGATACAATGAAAACGACCGATTTCGACGACTGTAAGCTTCAGACTAGTGGCATGTCATTACAATCAAGAAACTGATCTCGACGCGGAAAGATCAGTAACATTTGGAAAAATTTCAGCCGTTGGTTCGAAATACTGAGATATTGAAATACAGCGGTGAATATGTTGTGCAAGAGAAAAAGGAAAATTGCTAAAAACGTTCTTACTGTCAGATCCAACGCGCTCATTAGTTTCTGGAATTGGAAGTGATTCTACTAATTTCATGACCAACATTGAAAAATATAACTGTTCTTACCGAATTACGGCATTCGGCGCAATGTATAAAAATTTCACGGAAATCTCATCCCTACTTTTAAAGTTATGTTTGCGATTATATCAGTAATAAGTTTACATTTAACTAATTCTTAGAAATTTATTTCATGGGTTATTCGTATGTAGATGTTGATCAGCTGTATACCCACAAATACAAATGATAATGACGAATATAAAGGACTGCAAATGATTTTTTAACAATGAATTAATCAAAATGTTCAAAATGGCATTTGTGCGCATGCCATCCGACAGTAATATAATAATCAAGACCGATGAAACGCCCAGAGATGAGCATGCGCGAAGGGTTAATTCACCGTCAATCGACAAAGCACCTGTTGATATTTAAGGAGAAAGTTTTTTCTTCATAGTAGAAACAACGAATTGAAATCTGAGTCTAAAACGCCTTACTTTACGCCATATGCCTTATCTTTTGATCATCAGTCAGAGCAAAGATTGAACATAAAAATTGTTAATAAAATACCAAGAAAGTGGAAAAAATTTAACAAATTAATTTGTTGATTTCTCTATATCCAACAGAGTACATACAGAGGATTGTAATTGAAGGTACTGAAACTAATAAATAATATTAAATTTTATTCACATAGACACACGATCGGTGAAGATGAAATTAATCAGAATTACTAAGATTTGTTGTCGAGTTTCCATCAGTTCGCGGTTGACATGGAGCTGTGTCAAAATTGAGAATGAAATGGACATTCATCGGTCAAACACCGGTTGATAGAAGTGACATCACAGCCAGAGATTTTATACAGCAATTAATAACTTGCATGGATTTAATTATAAATCATCGGGGTATGGCTAAATTCTTTGTCGAATGTACTCTGTTGAATAGACAAAGCGTGGAAACTGTCAGTTTACAGTAAGAGGTTCAATAAAGAATATATTTACGCCCCATAGGAATTATTGATCGCCGTGTTATTTATTGTTCCTTGCGAGGGTTTTCCAATGACATGTAATTTGTTTGTGAACCGTAAAATTTATTTGTAACATAACAATTTTGAATAATTTACCTTAATTCATAAACATTACATTACAAACATCAAGATTTAAGGCCGTTTAAAAAAATAAATAAAAAAAAACTTCGTCAGGTATTTTCGTCACCGCTACCGCAAAGCCTGAGGACGAAAGTCTTCAATGAGTGCGTCCTACCTGTTATGACATACGAAGCCGAGACGTGGACACTGACGGTGCGACTGGTTCACCAATATAAGGTCGCTCAGCGAGGCATGGAAAGGGCTATGCTCAGTGTCTCTCTAAAGGATCGCGTCAGAAACGAGGCGACCGAGAACCAAAGTTATCGACATAGCCCAAGGGATTAGCAAGCTGAAGTGGCAATGGGCTGATTACTTCTGTCGTAGAACCGATAGCCGCTGGAGCAGACGTTTGGAGACGACTTGGCAAACGTAGCGTGGGACGCTTTCCAGGTAGGTGGAGAGACGATATGCGCAAAGTGGCTGGCAGTGGTTGGATGCGAAGAGCTGAAGATCCAGCTCAGTGGTGTGCTATTGGAGAGGCCTATGTCCAGCAGTGGACGGGAGTAAGTTGACAACGATGATGAAGGCCGTTTAACATTTATAGCATCATTTTAAGTAACCCATACCATTTCTCTTGAATCTGATTAGAATATAGAAAAGATTTTCTAATATCCTACTGGTAGATTCAAAGTTTTTGCGAACAAACAAAAAGAGACTCAGTTTTATGTTATTAATATAAAAATAATAGGTAGGCAGACAAGCGTAGTACACTCCCATATTATGTCATTAGTTATGTTTACGTCTCACCGTGGAGTATGGGGTGAACCTATTGCTCTATACCGGGTACAACTCCAGACGTCCGGCTCCTATTGAGAATTTCAATGTAAAACCTACTTTGCTTCACCCGGGAATCGAACCTAGGATCTCTCGATCGACAGTTGCGCTTGCGACCGTTCCCCTGACGAGACAGTCGTATGTACATAGATATTTAATATGTTTAGAAGGGGAATCTGAAAATTTCAAAAACAAATCTACACATATGTATACAATAAAATCACATTGCTCTGTAACACGTGTCACGCATGTAGCACTGAGTGCCAAATATCTTATTATTGTTATTAATTCATTGTTCTATTAATACAAGGATGCAAGTTGATACAATGAGTGATAGTAAAAAAGACAACGAAATATTTATCAACTAAAACTTTATATGCTTATACAAAAACTTCACTACACAGTCTTGCAGTTTGACATGAGCTAATAGCGGCTCTCTAAATCAGGAGCCACTCGTATGTGCACTGGCAGAGCGCCTCGCACGCACACTCGGATCAACATCACATGATCATGATCGCAATGAGAAATAACGACGTTGAAATTCATCATCAGTTCGATTCCTAGATTTATAGCCTTCCGATAACCCATTGTTTGATCGCAACGAAACAGCAAAAATAGAAACAGCAAAGACAGAAATTATTTGCGTAGGAATTATAATCATAATTACTGTTTACAAGGCTATCACTGCTTAGCGCTGTTAAGCTAGTGGTTTAGATTTCAGCCTTTTATACCGGAGGTTCCGGGTTCAAATCTTGGCGCTCACCACTTTATAAAAGAAATATACTTTTTAAGATTAAATATCGCCTTCTATAACGGTGAACATCACAAGGAATTTTGAATGCTGTAGAATTCTAAGGTGATTTGGTTTCTAAGGTGTGTGAAGTTTGCAAATTTCACACTCTCATTCCAAGAGGAGACCCGGGCTTAACAGTGGAACGATAAGAGAGTTAAAAAAAACAATATCATTATCATAATTTCATCACATAATTATCATTAACCCTTCTTATCATAGACCAGTTTTTTGCTTTTCGTCTCCTATTAAAATATATTCATTTTAAATATAAAATATAACAACCATTTTTGCATTTAAATTATCCCCTCATCTCTTACTCATTTATATCTATACAAATAAACAAAATTGGAGTGTCTGTTTGTAATATTAACATAACCGCTTTTTACTTAATGCATAATTATGTAGATATATACACAGTTTACATATTATACCAAAATAACATTTTTTTAAATTTTTGTCTGTCTGTTTGTTCCGGCTAATCTCTGGAACAGCTGGACCGATTTTGCCGGGAGTTTCACTGGCAGATAGCTGATGTAATAAGGAGTAACTTGGGCTTTAATTATAAAAAAAAATTAACTCTCATGCGAACGAAGTCGCAGACACAGCTGGTGCTGTAATAGAATTCTTGTACTAGACTGGAGCTTTATCAATTTACACTGTATGTCAATGGAAGGTCATACGGTGACCAAAGGTGATATAGGAACATCTGCTGCACGAAGATACAAGTAGTCATGATGCTTTCATGTTCCAATTCGTTACTTGTACTCTTTACGGTCAGACAGAGCCCTTCAAGATTTAATTATATTAAGATTTTATTAACAATTAATCATCAGATATGTGATTTAAACTACACGTCATTATGAATAAATTATTTATCACAAGAAAAGTGCTGATATCACGTTACAATATCAGCGTGAGGTCACTGGTACATTACAGCACGTTAACTGCGCTTTGTTTGTATGCAATAACTATTGTTTGTTTATTAAAGATTACTGCAGCGCTACAGTTGTTATTTATGGTTATACCCGAACACTGTTTACATCACCTAGTCACATGATATATTAATTTCAATCCGTTGATAACAGATATAAATTTAATTATTACGGATTTCCCCACGCATAATAAGGTTGGTTTATAATACTAAACGGTCGGGCCTGTTAGCCTGTAGTTTGTAATACTGATGAGTCAAGGATCGTGGTTACGTTTCCGTGAGTTGGCCACGTAGCTGTCATGGTTTTATTCCAGTTTTTGCGGATTTCTTAACGATCTGTTTTAACACTTGCTGCCATTATGACAGTAGGACTAAACCTCAACTCGCACCCGTCCAATTTTGGTTCCTTTTGTTTTTGCCTTTGTTATGATTTTATATGCTCTGTTCATTACTTTCAGTGTTTTAGAATAGTCTGCAGTTGCTTTAATAGTATCAAGGGTTCTTTTTAAGAACTGCTTGTTATTAAAGTCATTGAAGGAAGGCAAAAAAGTGTATAACTTGTCGATCAGTTTCACATCCTACTTATACATCTACTATGTCGGCCATTGGTAATTTTTGATTATTTCATATTAGCTAGCGCAAACGTCCATCACGTATGTCTTCTTAAAAGTCCATCAGATATGTCCGAACTCCAGGTCCATGTGAAATGTTGCAATTCAACAGGGTTTTATTTTACTATTAAATGTTTCGTGAGTGTTAATACACATGATTGAAAATTTACCGACTTAACTCACAGTCTCCGCCGCGACCTCGCTGCAAGCGCCGGGAGCTCATGAGGAAGGACCTCGTACAGCTCCGAAACTAGTCGGGCCACCCCGAAAAACGTACGTGAGTTAGCCGGTACATCTTATTCTGAGAGCAGAGCCGTGTTCAACAATGGAACAATAAAACGGTTGATGATAATAATTTTTTGTCTAATCATTCGTGTTTGTCAAGGTTTGTTGACACTACGCATCAGCAACGAACAGTTCGGCCGCATCCACGTGCACGTAGACAACAAGGACACCAGGCCGCTGCAGTTACAGGTACTACTCACTTTGTTACTCTCTAACACCGATCTTTGTAACGACGATAGTTTGTCATTATAACGGCCGGCATACCGCAAGGTGACGTGTTGTCCCCGCTTCTCTACGTCTTCCTATCTCTTTTCGTTACTATTAATTAAACATGAAACTGATATCAGGTAACTATCCGGTACCCAGTCTATCCATTATCCGGGCTTATTTTCATTATCCAGCCGGACACCGGATAGTTATTCTGTATCCGGCCTATCCGGCCTTATTTCACTATCCAGCCGGACACCGGATAGTTATTCAGAATCCGGCCGGATACCGGATAGTAAAATTCAAAGTATTCGCATCATTTTACACAAGGCAAATCATACCACAATAGATTGTGGACACCGTTTATTTTAAAATGTTTCTTTTAGTAATTAGTTTAGTATTCAAAATTAACAAATGGCAAATTGTGGTGAATTAATACCAAATCTTCCGCATTAGTTGGTAAGAGGCGAATTCGCTTGGTTTCGTATACCAAACCAATTTCTGAAAACCTTTCGCTGTAAACGCTACTGCCAGGTGCTCCAATATAAATTCTAGCAAATCTTGACAACTGCGGGTACATTAACTTAACATTACAATTTTACAACATTACAACATTAAATTAACTGATCACCAAATGTATGGGTCGTGATTGCGATCGATTCGAGATGTCTTTAAGAAAAAGTCGATCTCGTTAGCAATTGGATTTTAATTTTTCTTGATCGCGACAATCATTACTACATATTATCTTTCGCCACTTCATTGAAACAGTTCCAAAAAGTGTTATCTTGTACCGCGCTTATATTCAAACTAAACTGATCGCGTCATGTAACGCGATGAAGGGCCGAATATCCGACGCTCCGACCTAGTACCTTGCCGAATATCTGGTATCCGGTATCCGTTTCATCACTACTATTTACATACAGATACGTGTTCAATAGGCATTTTTTTAATCGAATTTTTGACTTTAACCAGTTTTAGTTAAACTGCCTACTGAGTTCAGGGTCGCGGGGTCAATTCCTTTTGGAACTAATGTTTGTGTGATAAGGAAAATTATTTGTTGTGTGTTGACGCATAGAAATAAACCGATGCACCTATATGGTATTAAGTATATGTATAATATTATGTAAGTAATGTATACTGTATACAACTTATTAATCGGCCGGTTGCCATAATACAGGCTCCATTCGAGCCTAGTTTGAGAACAGCTGTGTTCGAATATGTTCTAAGATGTCGCTGTCTCCTTCTTTCTCAGTGAGAGAGTTATTGAGAGTCGATAATATATAGTCGATAACGGGCGGACATACATACATATGTAGGTACCGGTGAGGTGCGAGTGGGTATTGAAGTGGTGTTCGGTCGGTCCGGCAGACGCACCCGAACGTGGACAAGGAGGTGTTCCGCGCGCAGGGGCTGGTGGCGCTGAAGCAGGCGCAGCGGCCGTTCCCGCTGCACAGCGACGTGGGCGTGCTGAAGTGGCGGCTGTCGTCGCCGGCCGCGCACGCCGCCGACGACCGCGCGGCGCCGCTCTCCGGTCGGCGCCTCTGCTCTCTTTTCTTTTTGTTCAAAACACTATTTTTTCATTTAATACGCCATTCGTCGCTTCTTTTTTAGTGTAACTTAATGTTTTGTTTCCTGTATTGTTCATTTTATGTTTTGAAGGATATTGATTTTATTTTATTTTTACCATGCCTGTATCTACGAAACATCCTGAATTGCCAAATTATTAGAAACATCCGGTTTTGAAAAGCCGCTCACTATGAACCTACCCTACTTTGATTTGTCAGGATTTGTAGTATCTGCTCCCGGAAGCGATAGAGCGACATTCTTTTAATTTATGTTACCCGTATAAATAATTTATGGTAAACAAAATTAACATACTGTGACCGGAAAGTGATAATGTACTACACTCCTCTGCATGTATTCGGGAATTACAAGCGTGATGTTAGGTTTTTTAAAGGTTTCAAATGTCATAAAAGAGAATGATTCTCCTTTGACATAATCCATTTCTGCCATACATTCTTAAAATTCTACTAGTGTTGATGGATTTCTAAAATTGCTAATTGCAACGTGATGAGAAATACGTTCAAAGGCAATAATATATCACGTTTTCACCGGCAGTGAACTGCTGGCCGTCGGAGACTGGTAACGGCAGCTGTGACGTGAACATCGAGTTCGAGCTGGAGCAGGACCACCTGGAGCTAGCCGATGTCAACATCACCATACCCCTGCCGTAGGTGTCCAGCCACTATTCACTTTGGCACCCCGCACTATACACTATTCTCCTTAGCAAAAGATATGGATACATCGTACCTTTCGCAACTACTACTAACTCTGTGTAGCTACTTGTATATAATGTAATAATAATCTAATTATAAGTGTACAATATCGTAATAATAGTAAAATTGAAAATGACTAATGAATGCTATTTTTAATAATCAAATTGCATACAGCAATTAAGTCATGCTTAATTGCAGTTATATAACTACATAACAAGCTGTATTTTTAAAATTCTGGGAGATTATTGTAGGTACATTCTCTGTAAATGAACCCTAAATAAATATACAAATAAATTTAACATGTACACATTTTTTGAAATTAATGTTACCCTCAGTTCGGGCAATCCGTCAGTAGTAGTGCACCAGTGGGAGGGCAGCTACACTCAAAAAGGGCGCTCGCTCCTGTGGACCATCCCTGTTGTCAATGAACGCCTCAAGAGCGGTACCCTAGAACTCACGTGAGTATAAATTACTTCATTATTGTTATTATATTATCGTGCCAACTCCCTCATAGGGTAGACAAAGAGCACTGGGTGCCAAATATCTTTCTCGATGCGAACGTGGCTTGCGTTTACATTCGTCATTCTATTCATACACGCACGGATGTTTCGAAGTTTAAAACAAGTAAATCGTGAACGGTATAATGTAAGAAACCCAAAATTTTCCACATTTGAGCCTACAGTTCAATGAATATATAATAATTTATTATGAATGTTTTAAAAACTGGGTGCAGAGGAGTTTGCCCATAATTCCCACTAGGTATGCAGGTTGGGGATACAGGGGAAGCAATCTATTAACATGGATCTGGATTCTATTTTCATTTTTGGTACATTATACTAAAATTATTAGATAACATTATAGAGTGACACCGGCGATTCCAAACGACTTCTTCCCTCTGAATGTGACCTGGACATCGGAGACGTCGCTGGCAATGATCACAGCAAGCAAGGTCACCGCTGCCGACGATGGCAGTCCCGTGGAATTCTCCCAAGAAGTTAGCTTCCACCCGGACAAGTATGAAATAGTGTGATGCATAAAAACTAAGTATATTTATAGTATATGATCGCACTGTTGGGGGACATTGGGGACTCTGAACAGGATAAAGACTCCCCTTTCCCTGTTGGACCTGTTTATTATATTAATAGGAAATATAAATAATAAATATGATAAATAAATAAATAGGACTATAGGACATTAACTGGTTTCTAAACACCGTGCAAACCTAATATCCAGCTTGACAAATAATCAAATCAAATAATAGTCATCAATAAAATGTTTATTTTTGCTTTGATCGAATATTTAAGTTGTACCACGTCATTGCGTCAGCGAATTTTGCAAATCATAAAGAGTGGAAAAGCAACGCAAGATGAGCTGCACGCGACCGAAATACCTATTGCGATTAATGCCACAATTGATCCTTAGTAAAAGTAGGACCTACATGATACCTATGTTAAGATTCCTGAGCTGGTATTCCAGTGTTACAATCAAATATTTCGTGCGATCAACGGTAAAAAATAAAACAGTTTTATTATTCCTTAGATTTAAGCAACAGTTAAAATATCTTAATTAACAACGTGTAAAATGTATCCTTGTTATTAAATATAACAATATACTGATTGTTCTTGTTTTACTTAATGGTACGTTAAAAGTAGGGTGAGTTCATGCTCCATTTAATTTTGAATATTGAAAGGTATTTTATATTACAGTTTTGTAGGCCAATACTTATAATAATAAAAGTTACGATGCAGACTATGTTTTATTTCGTGTTTCTGATAAAATGTACCGATTGTTTGTAGTTTTTATATATTGTGTATACGCACTGGATTATTATGACAGTCTATTTGAATTTATAAATTGGCATAAAAGAAGTGGACCTATTTGGAATGCTTCTCATATGAGTTCGTACAAGATTTTATAACATTAAAATATCAAAAATTCAATTGCATATTAAATTCATAAACGTAACATGACGCTGTAAATCCCAAAGAGGCCAGGCAGAGAAGAGTAATACACTCCCACGTTTCAGCAGTTACGTCTACATCACACTATGGAATAAGTTTGAATTAGAACGTTTTCAGTTAGTTAGCAAGCTTATCCTTTTGGGGTTTTAGTTAATGGAAAATAGTAAGAACATCAAGGTATGATTTTCTAATTAAATTTCAGTTTTTTCTGAAGCACAAAATTACCATGTGAACTCGACTCCTGCAACAGAAGACAGCTTCCCATGGATAGCGCGCGTAGTGCATTCAAAGAACTATGACAAGCCACACATATGTACAGCTGTTTGTATAGAAGCCAGAATTTTTATTACAGCGGGTATCTGTTTATACAGGTTATGATTATTAAGCACTTAATCTTATTGAGTTTTGAGTAGGTAATGTAATATTTATAGACTAGTGGACGTGTTTTCCATACAACGTGAATAGGTTTATATTCCTGTTGCCGCCCTGATGTTGGCGACATTTTCCATCTTAATTTAATGTACCTACCTACAATTTAAATAGAGTATATACCTTTTCTACGAGACTTTAGACGCATAAGCATTATGTCATTTCCGACTGTTATGATTCTCAATTATTAAATGCTATTGTTAAAATAACTATATCGTAGATGTAAAATAAAAATTGGCGTTTACAGAAGAAAAGTATCCTACACTAGTGTCGTGTACCAGGAACTTCGTATTCCAGTTATAGCTTTTGTGATGCCTTCAAAGATGTCCAAACAAACGTTCGATGACATTGGTTTTATAGTGGTTAACGATACAGGTTTAGTGTTGGAATGGAATTCTGTGAGACTATTTGATACCACGAATCGGACAGATGAAAAATTTGACTGGTTTGCTCGTTTGGACCTGCCTGAAGACACATCGGAACATATTGTTGTGGGCTATGCTTCAGAAAAGGTATTGTACAAGTCTAAATAGATGTAGTGAAAGCCTGGTATGGTATGTGAAATGCATGGTGGATATGATTTTAACCTTATTGAAGAGATCAGAACTCATGTTTTGCTATCAGGTATTATGTGTGGGTAACACGGCGTATGACTCGGGTCATCGATATTTCTAAACATTAAAGTGTTTGGGGTAATTCAAAAACGTACTACATTAACAGAAAGGATGTTTTCAAACTGTAAAAAAGGAAATATAAGTATTATTAGTATGGTCGCTGTTAAATATTAAGTTATTCTGCACGAGTAGATATAAATTTAGGTAACAACGTGATACAATAAATTATATATAATAAAATATGTATAATAGTTTACAAATAAAATATACAAAGAATATATAATATACCATACAAAGATATATACCATAATTCAATAAGTTATTCTACTGCTTATTTCATAAATCCGCTGGCAGTCGACATAAGAAGATGAATTAAGAAGGTACTACGCCAAATTATATCGCAAGAATAACCTTAAGAACAATCAATGCAGCTGATTCTTTAAACAAATGTCATCATCATCAGTCTATTAAAGTCCTTTATATGACATAGACCTTTCCCAAAGGGAGCCATAAGCATCCCACTGGGCACACGGGTTGGCGATCGCATAGCACGGTTTCTCACACCACCTACGATGCTGCGCCGGGTTTATTTGCCTCTTACAATAACCCTAGTATGCAGGCATTGGGTCGAGTATTTTTCTGCGCACCGACAGGCATAGAATGTTTAGATTAAAAAAATCATTGACGTATGATCTACAATACTCGCGACGTACAAAACTGAAGAATTCCTAAACTTTTTAAATTATTAATTAATATGACTTCATTATATTTAATATAAGTCTAATAAGACAAAAACTTATGCTGATATGCATAAAAAGCTTTGTTGTAATGTTTGGCCAAAATAGATGAATTCAAATTTAAAAATCGTTTGTCATTAAATCTAACTTACATTATATATTATATATAGAGTAGGGGAGCCAGCCTAAAATGTGTCCATCGAAAGAAAAGAGAAAGCAAATGAGTCTACCTATCACTCTTCCTACTCACGCACGCACATACATACAGGTAGCGCTAGCGTGAGTTCAATATTTGAAAAACAATCTGTTCTTTTGCTGCGCATGCGTCAGTAGTGATATTGAAAATAGAAAATACTGCATAATAAACAAAAACTTATAAGTTTCTACTTCCGTAATTCAATCCATATTGCTACTTGGATCACCATAACCTGATTTTGGACTGCCTCGTTGGTAGAGCGGTTGCAAGCGTGACTGCCGATCGAGAGGTCCTGGGTTCAAATCCCGGCTCAAGTGCTATTGCACTTTTCTAATTTAGAATTTCTAGCAGTGACTAAGAGTCTGGTATCGTGCCCAGGATATGGCAATAGTCTCACCACCTATTCCATGGGATTTAAAATGTAACTGGTGAAATATGGGAGAGTACCACACTCCTCTTCTTACCCCTTTGGGGAATACAGTCCTGATGTTACATAATAATCTGATTTTTGCAGGGCTCTTATCCAAAAAGGACTGTAAATGACCCGTTTAACTTAACAAAATTGGATGTCTATGTGAACATGAATCTTTGCCCTGAAATTCTCAATAGAGGAAAGATAGATGGTTACCGTATACCATGCTATCATTCTTGTTCATTAAATGTACATAAAGAAGAAGAGAAATGTACTAAATATCATGGCTGCACAGGATCAGCAGTATTCAATGTGAAGACTGAAAAACTATTGGGTATTGTCACATGGGCGACTTATTCTTACTACACTGAATTGCCTGTTGGATTCTCTGTTCCAAATTCAAATAATTTCTTTGATGATTACACATGTGCTAGAAAAATAAAAAATGATAATAGTCTGTTAATTGAGGATGGCTACTATCAAGATCTATGTAACAAGTAAAATAAAAGATTGAAATTAGAAACTCACATTTATTGCTTAAAATATATACTAAAATTATATATAATTATTCTAAGCTATATACATTTTATTTTGTATCATCCATATTAAAATTAAATCTAAATTCCGATCCAGAAAATGCAAACTTAAAACTATTAGAATTGCATTCTTTATCATCTATGTCTGAGTTCATGTTTTTGTCAATTTTAATATTTTGATTTTTTGTGTTTACAGTTACGTTTTCATTTTTATTTGAATCTATGCAGTTAGAAGTTGAAGCCTGAGAGTTTTTACATTGATCATTTACAAATAAATTATTGTCTTTGGCCTCCTGAGGAATATCAAAGTTAAATCGAAAAGAATTATCTCCAGTAGACAAAAATGCAGATTTCCTCAAAAATGTTGCTTTAGGCTGAGCTGGACTGTCAGAAATTTTGATTTTGCTCGCCACTGCAAAAGACAAAATTTGGCATCAATCAAAACATTTTTTTTGTGTTATTTTCCATCTACAATTACGAAATTACCTATTTTACATCATAGACAGAATTAAAAAGACAATATTTTATTACATAAGCAATAAAATAAATTAAATACAGGCATAAATGACAAAAAAAATCCATTTCCTCATCCCAATGCTTTTACAGTAATGAGAAATTTGTATTCCTGGATGCCTGAGAACATTTGGTTTCTTTATTTTTGACATTATATATCCAGACTAAGCAAGTCTTCATAAATTGTTGTCTTATACAGAGAAACATAAAAGAAAAGAAAGCACAAACTAAACTTGGCACTGAGTAACTTCTACTAAGATTTAAAGTGAATGCAACAATCTATAGGCAAAAACTCTCATCGTAAAATCTAGACATCGATAAGGACAGTCTAGAACTTTTCCAAGTTGTAATTATTTTTGCAAATTGCCCAGCATTGCACAAATATTTATATAATGACTGTAAAGATGTGTTGACTGCACTGTATGAAGTAACTTAAAACACTATAAAACTAGATTCCAAAATAAAACTAAATGAAAATGTGCCAGTAACTTCAAATAGGAATAAATAATACATATGTGAGAGTATTGCTAACAGATATTAACAATGTAATAGTGATGTGCCTTTGGTGATTATTTGTATTTTAAGTGACAATTGAAGTCTATTTCCAGCCAGTTGTAATATTGGTAAACTAAGTCAACTTATTGTTACTGTTCTTTTGAGATTGTCCAATTGTTTGAGCACTTAAGGTACTGACATGTGGCAAAAATGAGTACTTTAAAATAACAAAGGGAGTTTTATTACCCTGAATATGAGACAGCTTTGTATTTAGTAAAGATTGATTTCTACAAAATTATAAATATAAATAGACTGTCCAAACATTGGCTATCTAATACCAACTTTTGGCAAGTTTTTTTTCTTCAGCAGCCATTTTCGCTCTGTAATCACCAAAATGTGTTCTCATCAGCTGTCTTTTACGGATAATTGGCTGGTTGTTGTTTTTGAGAACCGTTAGGACTTTCCAAGCTTCTTGTACTGAAAGTTAAAACCAATTTTACATTGTTATATTTGTAATAATTAAAATATTTTCATATCCTGTATATCATTCATTAGTGAGAAAACTGTAATATGTCAAAACTCATATTTTTTAGAAAACAGCCTTGAAAGTTTAAAGTCATAATTATTCTTTAATAAGTTTAAACTTTCAAAGCTGCTTTCTGATAAATACAGTTTTTGTTATTCTTTTCACATTCTTCTCTCAAATGAGTGACATGTAACCAAGTTATGCTCAGAAAAGATATGTAAATTTATACATGTATATGCCCAAGGACAATTACATCCAATAGTAGTAACAGCTAAAAAGGTAAAATTCCTGGCTAAGTTCTCGTTTCCTTTATATCAATAATAAAATCTAATATAAAGAGGGGCCTGTACACTATACAAGTTTTTTTTACAAATAATGTAATTCAAAATGGGTACAAAATTATAATTGCAAAACTAGAAGCAATCATGAATTTCGCTCAATACGATGATGTATTATGTAGTACATTAACAACTTATGAGCACCGCGATGTTAGATCATGGTTACTATCTTATGCTTAAAGCCTGATGTTATTCTGTAGTATTTTTCATGAAGGATAACCTAACATTCAATATATTGCACAAAAATACTTACGTTGTTTTTCATTCCCCTTCTTTTCCGCTAATGTCTTCTCTAACTGCTGGATGCACCAGCATAACTGTAACTGAAACTCTCGAGCTGATTCCTGTGGGTCAGTGTCTACGGAACTGTTTTTATCGACCTTGCAAGCCTTTTGAATTTTTGTTGGCTTGCCTTTGCTGTGCAATTTAGTAATTTTAGGCATTTTGGAACAGTATTTTAATATAAAACAACTATGAATCGCGATCTCGGGAATATTTTCGCCCCACGTTTTGTTTTGGTCGTTTGACAAAGTGAATCAATGGTAGAACGAAATGAATGTATTCGGTTCCAAAAAATGACCAGTATTAAAGCATTATGAATGGTATTGCCATTACATAGACGCTACATGTATCTTAGTTTTTAAATGAAACAAAGAACTATTTATGAGTGCTACAATATTATATACCATAGTAGCTTCGTAAAGTGTTATTATTATTTATTATAGTTGCGTTAGCAATGAACAGATAATAAATGGTGACTTAAATGAAACTAAAACCTAACCTAAAATAAAATAGCTGTATCTGTCACTTAGACAAATTTTCAAAGAAAATAGTATGCCGCTTGGAAGATTTGGGAAAATTACACTTTCCTGGTAACTACTTGAATAATATATGCGATAGCTTAAATATCATTACATTTGGAGATGAAACCTGACGGCATAGTACGGTTTTGTTGAAATTAATCTTCATTCACATATTATTTCATACAAGATAATTTTGATTTTATTTTCTCTAACCTGTCTTCTTAACTTTTATACAAATAGAAAAAGTAGTTCGCATGCAAATACCCTGTCATTGTTACGCAAATGATCACAAATATAACTTAAAGCATTGTACTAGTTGTCTATCAGAGATGAACATTTGCTTTAAGTCGCGAGGTCCTGTTTATCAGTGAAACCTTTGATAGTTGCGAGTAGATTCTGATGTAAATTGTATATGGTACTATACATTTATAATATCAGATTCTAAGTGTACTTTTCCTGTTAAATATTATACAAGACAGAACTTGTGTATTCCTTTTCTGATATGAAACCTCCTGCTATTACTAGTACTGGCCACTGAATGCCATCTCATTGAGAAAAATAATTGACATTACCTTAACTCTCTTTGAAGGAGTATTCATCTCTTCCCCAAAAAGAATTAGAAACATGTGACCTGACATGACTTAAGAGTTCTTTACATACATACATATCATCATGCCAGGTCCCTTGCGGGGTAGGCAGAGAGCACAGAGTGCCAGCGATCTCTAATCTTACACACCTGCCATGCTTCGTCTTAGAGTTCTTTAGCATTTATTATTACTTTGCACTGACTAATAGCAGACTTCATTTTCTATTAAAATATAACATGTCATCACTTGTAACATTCATTCATCATCACTACTCATACACACACTGCTTTCAGAGGCTGCTGACTCCCCAATATCTGATCCACTTGGTTGAAATAGTTGAGTATTGGTAAAGAAACTAAGCACATTCATTGTATTTCCCTATATGTATCTAAAGAATCTTAAATTCTTTTTCATGTACTGTTATAAAGATAGCTTGTAATAGAGAGAAGTGAAAATTTTAATGACAGACTAAAAACTGAAAGGCACTAAGAAATAACATAAGGGCATATTTCCCTTCATACTCTGGCACAGGTGTATTAAGTATAGTCAAAAGAAAGTTATTACTATTATTATGTTGCCCCATCAGATCTTTCACTGGATACTCAGAGAATACCAACTGCCACATATCTCTATCCTTACAGACCTGACATTCTTCTTTTCTTCTTTTACATTTATAATTTTCTTTATATAAACACACACCAATTTCAGAGACTTTCTAACTCCATCAGCCAGCTTTTGATATATTTAGTCATATTTTATTAATTACATTTATTAATGGTTAAATGCCTAAATGCTGAACAAGAGATCCTAGATTCAATGTCTAGGGCGGGCAAAGTATTATTGGGTTTATCTAACCTAAAATTTACAATAGCAAAACAAAGTCTGAATTTGGACCCTGTGATATTATATATGAAATGAAATATGAGTGTGATGTTATGTTTATTTTAACATAGGCGCCTTGCAGTAGCCATGGTTATTGTTGGTCTGCAAATCGATAAGATGTTTTGCTATCTTTAAATGACAATGGTCTGTATTTCTTTTAACACTTAAATACTAGACATTTGTCTTTTGATAAAATTAGATGAAGCCTTTTATATTTTTCACATTATTTCAATAAGTGTCATTCCTTGATTATATGTCCCTAACATTATTTGACTGGAACACAAGCCTATTTTCACAATAAAATCTTTAAGACACTACTGTTTTGTTTGTCAAGTGTTGGTTGGGTATAGTATGTCAAGATACACATGGGGATAGCAGGTGATCACTATTTCTTTAGTTAGAAAAAATGTTTTTACCATCTTTTTCAGATGATATGTCACTGTTTTCATTTGACAGTTGGTCAACATAGTGGTTATCCAGATGCAGCTTAAATTGTTGGCCATTTCTAGTGGTTTATAAATAATATTTGTATAAACAGACAAAATTATTGTGAGCAGGGTACCCTTTAATATGGGTTACTAACCTAGTACAGGGGCCCTTGCGACATGTCTAAATGTAACTTTTTAATCAATAAATAAATATTTTACTTATTTATTTATTTTATTTCTCAAAATTAATTTACAACTGTCTGTTCCAGGTTAGCAGTAACCGTTACGAGCCTGTCTCTTTTCGTGGTGGCCAAGGACTACATAAATACTCGGCGGGTGGAGAATATGAGAGCGCGTGAGCGCATGCGCAGGTCTAACGAAGGAGAGTATCCTGACTTATACCGGAAGTTGTGAATGTATGTAATTTTTTATTCTTTTAATACACACCAATATTTATTCATTGAATCATATATTAAATAAAATGAAACACTTTAATTAGTAACACAGAAATACAGTAGAATCCGTTTATTAGGACTCTGCCTTTCATTGTAAAAAAATCGGATATAATCTCTTCGCTTACTGTGACATGTCGCTTATTATGACCCATTTTTAATAAATTATGTCCGTATAATGAGTATAATGACCGATATGATTCTAGACAGCTTCGGCAATGTTCGTTAATTCCCAACGACGTTCGGCACGTGGCTTGTTTGCTTCCGTCGCTTGCGCCAGCCGCTTACATGGCAGAACCTATCCCCCGCACCGTGCGCAGGGAAGCAGTCCACAAGGCAAACCATCGGCCGACTTGGTTGCGCGCGCGCACCTACTTGGTTTATTCGTTTACTCTTTGTTCGCTATCTTTATACATTTTCATTTCTTCCGTTTTAAATATATATGTCATTTAGTGTTTTCTGTACCTTTCTGTGTCTTCCTATTTTATTCTCTTCACTTTTCACTTCTCTTGTTAGTGCTTAATAGTAGTGCTTTTATAATTAAATTATAATTAAGTTAGGTTAGTGTTATAGTTAGCCCTCTAGCTAGGTGGAGTGACGATATACGCAAAGTGGCTGGCAGTGGTTGGATGCGAAGAGCTGAAGATCGAGCT